>JAXIVD010000383.1:67500-143762 GCA_036785275.1 Cancer borealis
CAAAATTAAATATCTGAAAATTCAATTAGAAACCTCAAACTCTTCCATAATCACATGATCTCTGTCGATCTGACCCATGATCTCATGTGACCTCGCAGGGGTGGCATCAGGGGCAAAAATAACCCGTCGGTCCCCTTACTGGATGGGTTACAACGGAGGTGTGGTCATATATGTCGACGGTGAAGGTTAGTACTTAAAAGTTTGACACTCTCTCTCTCTCTCTCTCTCTCTCTCTCTCTCTCTCTCTCTCTCTCTCTCTCTCTCTCTCTCTCTCTCTCTCTCTCTCTCATTATGGTAACAGTGCTATATGACATACTACATCTCAAATGCAATCAATCAAAAAATTGTAATGGTCAGCTTTTTCCTGTCTTCTCATAACTTTATACTCCTCTTCTCTTCCTACTACTACTACTACTACTACTACTACTACTACTACTACTACTACTACTACTACAGGCTTCAGTGAGGACCAATTCAGCCAGTTTGATCCAACGCTGGGCAACAGAGTCCATCTTGTCAACGCAGACGACGAGATTGAATGCAAAGTGATCAGTTACCTTACCAACACCAAGCGTATCGCGTGTGTGAGCGGGTGAGTGGTGGAGGTGGTAGTGACTAGTGACGGGTAGGTGTTAAGAGTGGGGGAAATGCTCTATGGTAAGAGGAAATGTGTTGAGATGAGTGTAGGTGTTGAGGATTGGGGGATAGAACTGAAGGGATGAAAGAGCTAGAGAATAATCAAGGAAGACATTTGGGAATATACGAAGGAAAGGAAATGAGGAATTAAGAGAAAATGAACTTGTTTGACTTAGTGACATTTCTTTACACATATATATAGATAGATAGATGTTGTTACTATCATTATCATCATGCTTGCAGGCCTCGCAGAAAGCCCAGTGCCAGCACAGTATATGAAATCATAGTGTACTCAGATGGTGTCCGCGCAGAAGGATCTCAAACCGTACAGGTTAGTACTAATGTGCATTTATATGTATATGAAAGAAAAAAAATTGTATGTATGTATGTGTGCATTAAAGGAAGATGCATTGTATAGGTTACTTATATTAAGCTAGTTACCTCTTTGCTTCCTCCTTGTACGTGTTTTTTGTGTTTGTAGTATGGGTCGTGGATAGCGCCTTCAATTCAGAGTGTGACTCCCCGCTGGTCATTGCCAGGTGCTGATGTCGTCTTCTCCGGATGGATGCAAACCAACAAAGTATACAAGATTGAGTATGGTGATCCTCTGGAAATAAATCTGGACGTCGGTCATGTTATCACTAAGTATGTTTATGGGAAGAAACATTTTTGTGTATTGTGCGTAATTCCTGTTTTTTTCTTCAGAGATAGTATTGTAAAGAAACGCTAATGCCTGCAGTAATTACAGATTTTTCGTCGCTTTCACCAGCCGGCCACTTATCAATTGTCATTGTATAAATACTCAATGCTCATTTATATTTTGTTCACACCAAATGACATACATAAAATTCACTTCCAAGCTCCTCCTACCACGTACATCAACACACTCTACACACTCACATAATTCCAAACACTCCATTGAAACTTCCCATTAATTCACTGCTTCCCTTATTACGCATAACTCAAAGCCACACATTAACTTACACACTAACAATTAACATACCACCTTTCATTTACTTTCTTTCAAACCCTCATTTAATACCATTCACTTCTGATTCACATTGACATTTACTATCACCACGGTCACCATCACATTTGCCTCATACACATGCACACACACGCACATACACACATCTGCTCACCATTCACCTCTTTGTTCTTTCTTCGTCACAGAACCTACCTTGGCGGTGTTCCGTGCGATATGCTAGATGAAAATGAGGAGCTTATTGGCACACTTACATACCATGAGCTGACCTGTCGTTCAAGAGCCAAGCTTATTGGACCCATGAATAGCACTATTTACGTTACAGGGAAAGGCACGTCTGGAACTAATATACATGGAATGTATGTAGATTCTCAGGACAAACTCTTCCAGTTCCACACGTATCCAGGTGTGTGTAGCTGTGTTTACTGACCTGTTTCACACACACAAAACAAAAAGTGTAACATGTATGCATAAGATAATAATCCCTTATATAACCTATTATATCAGAAATAGTATCAATATGGTAGTTGTGGACAGTAAAATGTTTTGGTGTGATAAGATATATATTCTCTAGTTTGTTCTTATTCTGATTGTGATGAATAATGCGTTATTGTAATGGTGGCTGTAGATGGATGAAATGAGTGTGGTTGATGATGGTATTTGTGTGGTGTGGTTCAGGTGTGAACAGCGTGAGTCCTGCCAGCGGGTCCACTGAAGGCGGCTCTCTTATTACCATTGACGGCATTGGCTTTGATCCCAACATGGAACAGACAAAGGTATGGAAATACTTCTTCTCTTCCTCCTCCTCCTTCTCCAAGGTTACAATGAACATCTGAAAAAACTTTTTTTTTTTTTTTTTTTTTTTTTTTTTTTTAGACAAGGAAGTCAAATATATAAAATGACTGCCTCCCTTTCCCTCATATAAACAGTACATCCCATGATCGTGTTTGTGTGTGTCCCAGTGTGATGACCCAGGTGAGTGTATAATGAAAGGTGTCCCACAGGTAAAAGTAGGAGGTGCAGAGTGTGACATCAAGGTTATCACAGATGACCAGATTCAGTGCCTTGCTCCAGCCCAAGACCTGACCTCAGCTGGCCCAGGTCAGTTACAGTACCTTTACTCAGGGTTAACAGCTTGATTGTGTTGTGTGGACTCTTTCTCTCTTTCAGTCACTCCTGTCAATATTTCTCAATGCACTGATAACTGGGGAAATACATTCTATTCTCCCATTGTGTCTACAGGTGAACGAGGGCTGCTGGTTGAGCTGTACGAAGGGGAATATTTTGAGTCAAATTTCTTTCAAGAGGCTAGCTGGGCAGCACTCTCCCCCTCTCATGCTGGGTACAAGTCCTTCGTCCCTGATGCTGTTGACCTCAAGTTCCCCATTGAAATCACCCAAGACACCGTTGGAATTGGGAAGGGTGAGACTATTAGTACTCTGTGTGCTGTACAACTTTTGACTAAAAATGAATGGCTCTACAGTATGTGTATTCTTTCATGGCACAATGAGGCAAAACTAGTGTAGGTCCTAGTATTGGTCACTGCATTGGAGGGAATCAAGAATGAAGTATGTGTGAAGATAAACGTCACTTAACCATCCTTCACTTCACTGTAGGGTACCTGCATGCCCCCCATGACGGCCTCTATGCCATGGCAGCCATCACAGGCGATCACAACATGATAATGCTGGCAGCTGATGGCAACCCAGACAATATGGTAAGCAAAAGAATAGCAAAGTAATGCCCACATTTTTTTCTTGTTTATTTTCACCACCTTTCTTGCCTATATCAAAAACTTGTCAAGTCACAACGGAGTATCATAAAGCCATTAATTGTTGTATCATTAAGAAAGCTTCCTTTATTCATATCAATTGGCAAATCTGTATGGAGAATAAAAGAAAACAAAGAAATAATAAGTCCATTTACTGCTGTCTCATTGTATTAAAAGCATTCTTTAATCATATTCATCTACGTATTTTACAAAACTTCTAGAATAAGCTAAAGTAAAGAATACATCTGAAAGTAGCTATTTATCCTTGGTTGTATATTACCTAATTTGTCATAGGGATCATCATCTTTTTATTTATGCATCTGTACAGTTACATTTGCAGTACATTGATCATCTATGACCTATGTTACTCTGCCTCAGGTCAGAATCAACCACTGGGAGGAATTTTACTTGGAGCAGGGCACACCAGCCTACATAGAAATACGATTCCGTGCAAAAGGTACTGTTATGATTATATATAGTAGTAGTTGTAGTGTAGTGACGGGATAGTCAATGTTGACCAACCTCCCCCGAACCTTGGCGATCATTATGGTGTAATTGGTGAGGCATTGGTACATTGAGGGTACTGTCAAAGGTTCGATCCCCAGCTGCAGCCCTCTCATGGCTACTTATTTACTCCTTTAAATCAATACCTCACTCGGTGTTTGATATTATGAAGCATTGCAGTAGTAACAATTGTAGTACTTTTTTATACAACTGCTAAGTTATATTTCTTCTACTACTACTACTACTATTACTACATCTGATACTGCTACCACTACTATTAATGTCATATAGTTGTTTAAGTGTCCTAGCAACACCACTATCACCACCACCACATTCACACCAACCTCAGTCCATCACCATCTTTCTTCTTACAGTTGATATGGAATTCACCGTTTTGCTGAAGGACTTCAATTGCAAGTTCGTGCGTAGTAACACTGATAAAGCCATAAACGAGAGGCACAGAGTGAGACTTGACATTGCTCAGGTGGCAGAGGAACAGAAGATTGTGATAGATGGTGTTCCAGCATCTGTTTCCCTCTTCATGAATGGGATTTCGTCAACACCTGTCGATATCACTGACTCTGCCCAGGTGAGAGAGAGAGAGAGAGAGAGAGAGAGAGAGAGAGAGAGAGAGAGAGAGAGAGAGAGAGAGAGAGAGAGAGAGAGAGAGTACCATTACTACTAGTTCTAATTCTACTTCTGCTACTTCTACCTCTACTACTACTACTACTACTACTACAATTACAGTACCTTGACCAGTGCCACCACAAATCTTATTATCACCACAGGTTCGAGAGCAGCTACTGGACATGACAGAACAGAAGTGTGAGTCAGACTTTAGTGGTCTTGACGCCAAGCACTACTCTGACTTTGAGGCTGATGAAAATAAACCCCCAGGAAGTCTTGGAAGCTTTGTGGATACAGTGACGCCATTCTGCGGGAGGTGAGTGAGATGGGATGACTTATGCAAGAGAGGAACGGAGGGAAGTTATTCAATGGTGGTTACTATGATTGTTGTTATTGAATATTGAGAAGTGTGAGGAGAGTGAGACATAGGTAGTAGTACAATGGAAGTAATGTTAGTGTTTTTATCTTCATTCGTGCAGCTTGAGCCTTGTGAAAAATAGAATACAGAAATTCAGTTCATTGTTAAAAAGGGAAACTGATGATAGATGTAATGGTGATGATAATAATGATGATGAAGATGATAAGCAGTGATGATGCATTTATTTCACCTTCAGGAAAGTATTTGAACTGAGGAGCACAGACCCAAGGATCTACAGGAAGACAGATGAGGCCTTGATGGTGAACGTCAACACCCATAAATTTGTGAGTGGTTCACACACATACACACACACACACACACACACACACACACACACACACACACACACACACACACACACACACAGCTCCTATGGTTCATTCACCTGTTTGTCATCCAGCAAGGAGTGGGTTCGAATCCTAATCCAATCACTGAGATTTTGTCATGGAGTGGTTACTGTCCTTGAGCCTTACCCATAGATCTGTCTCTACGAGTTCTATGCTCTTTCAGGGAGGGTGATGGCTGCCGATCACAAGTCCAGCACGTGATCCTCCAGACCATAGTGAATTACACATGCGCACACACACACACACACATATTGAGAGAGCCATCATGATTAACACTTCTGTCTCTCTCCAGCTGTGCTTTGCTGTCTCTGGCAACTTGAAACCAGATATGGCAATCACCTATAAGTGGAAAGACAATAATGGAAGATCAAGGGAGGACACCTTTTGGTTTGAAGCCGGCTTTACCTCCTCTAGGTAAGTAATGTTATAGTGGGACATTATATTCTCAACTTTATTCCTTTATGCACAGTAAGTATGATGGATGTATCTTTCTATAGATGATTAATAAACACAGTAATTGTTTGGTATTTCTTGAACCACTTGCTTTGCCTTACACATGATAGCTAGATAAGTGAGGTTACATCCTGTCCCCCTGCAGCCTTACCTGGACTTACTGGTGTCAGGACCTGGAGGAAGTAATGATGAATTCCTGGGCAGGGTCACAGTTCACCCAGGGTAACAAACTATTAATCAAGAACATAGTACTACCCAAACCTGTCGGGATAGCTGACAGTGTATACATAGACGAGGTGGTCTTCCTTAATGGTCAAACAACTGGTGAGTGTGGTGATGGTTACTGGAAGTGTTTAATTTTTTTCTGGGGTGGAGGGATTGACTGCATGGGAAGGGAAGGTGTATCAACCATTTCCTGGCTGGTTGGGGGAAAAAAAAGTGTTAGACAAATCAGAATATTATCCACACACACCTACACAAGGCCTCACCCTCACCCTCACACCTTCATCCACCCCCACAGTGTCACAGTCCCGCCCATCAGCCCTCAAGCAGCAGGGAGTCCTAATCAGGGATGTGGAGGTGAGGGATGTGGAGGAGGAAGGTTACACTCTACATTTCATCACCACAAACTGCATGGCTGGAATGCCTCTTCTTGGGGTGGTTGAGGGAGAAGGTAAGATTCTAATGGTTTTTAATATTATATTGTTATTATTTATATATATACTATTGTTACATTTCTTGACTAATCTTGCTGTATTATCACTCTGAATAATTTGCTTTGGTTTTGCCCTGCCAGCTGATAACGCCTTGATTGGTGAGTTGGCTACTGCTGAGAACAAGGAATTCTCTATTGGTGAGGCAACGGTCACCATTAGCCGAGAGACCCAAGCCACTAGTCCCCTTGCTGGCACCTGGGACCTCAACATTCAGGGACAGCAAGTGAAAGGTGCAGCATTAGTTCTATTTCCTTTCTTTCTTGCTCTTCCATAATTATGAGGTCAGCTAAGGGTACCAAAAAAATCACAAAATAAAAACCAATCAATTGTCATTCCCTAAAGTATGTATTGGAAAAGTTACAAAGGGGAAGACAATTATAGTTTCTGAGTTGTGTTGATACTGCTCTCTTCAAGGAATTCCAAGCTATAGGAAAGCGGAAAAAAACAGTAAAAGGCAAAGTGTTCTAAAGTTTACCAGTGTGAAAGGGATGAAGGAGTGAGGCTACTGGTTAACTCACTGACAATAAGGATGGAGAAAGTAGAAAGTCCTGCACACTGAGGTTGTAGGAGTAGGAAAGGCATGCAGGTAGGAAACGCATGTAATAAATAACCATGAAAATATCAGTACAAGATGATGGCAGAAGATGCAACATTTCACCAGAGTGGGAGCGATTGAAGATATTTAAAAGAGGTGATTTAGTAAGATGAGCTTCCTTACATTTTCTGCTCACCTTACACCCCTCCATCCCTCCCTCACTCCTATGTTCTTCCAGATATCAAAGCTGACATCCACCCAATGATCCTGACCACCTATCTGAAGAGTGCCGTGGGGACTGACTTCTCTGTGACCTTGGGTGGTTCTTGCAGAAACTACTACTATAATATTGAGTGGCTGCAGGACCCGGGAAAGAAGGAGCTGGTGGTGGTGGATGATTCAAATTTGGACTTTGATGGGTGAGTGGATGAGGTGGTGTTGATGAGGCAGTAATAATGGTTAGGAATAGAAGAGATGCAAGTGATGGAAGTGAGTGGCTTAAAACTTCTTGGATGAGTTGAAGAGTTAATGAAGTGTATTAATTAAAGAGTTGATGAGTAAGTTAATGAGTTGATAGTTGATAAAGGTTGGGTGGAGTAAGTTTGTAAGGTGTTTATAACTTGTTTTTATATGTCTATGTGTGTGTATGTATGTATGTATGTATGTCACACACCACGTCCTCTTTCCGTTGAAGGGAGGTCGCTGTGACAGTAACTCGAGACCAGGCAGGACTAATGTGGCACAATCCTCTTGCATCTGACTTCATGACCTCTCACCGAGCATCACCTCATGTAAGTCCTTGGTGATAAGGTCATCTTCTCTGCCTCCATGCTGGCTGGTTCTTATGATGAATTTGTAGAAGGATTGAAAATAGTAGGCAGTATAAATAGTGATCATGTTATCTTGCTTTAACACCAGGTAACAGTACGTGTGAATGGTTACTCTGCTGCCTGTCTTGGTGACTGTGCCTTCACCTATGATGACACCACCACTCCCACCCTCACCACCGTCTCAGGCACTCCAGGTAAGCCGATCTTTCAGGATATATCGTGCTTTTTTTTTATTGCTTAATCTCTTTTCTACTCATTCTTATTAAGTTCTTCATTTTAAGTTTCATATTTTCTTCCTTCATTATTTTTGTTTGCAGTAGTTTTTGTTTTTGTTTTGCTCCTTGGTCCCTTACCCATTATCCTGATCCTTGGCCTTGTCCTCCTCCTTGGTGCAGGTAGTGGCATGCAGCACGTGCTCACCCTGACTGGCACTGGCTTCACCAGCACCAACCTGGATGACTACAGTATTAGTGTGGGTGGCACCCTCTGCTCACCCACTGCTGTCACCACAACGGAGGTCAGATTCAAAGCAATAGTTACCACACACTCACACAACAAATAACCAACAAACACCACAACCTTATCCATCACACACGACAACAATTAAATGACCTTTGTTTTCCTTGACCCACAACTAAGGTGACCTGTGAAGTGGCACTATGGGGAGGCGAGTACCCAGTGGCCCTGAGCATGCAGCCGGCGGGTGTGGCACTCACCTCTTCCCCCGTCACCTACACAGTGCCTGTCACCGTTACTAGCCTCAGCATTACTACAGGAGGCACCGGGGGACTCTACCCCATCACAGTGTCTGGCTCTGGGTTTCCGAATCCTGCAGGATGGACAGCTGGTACTGCTAGTGTCATGATGGGTGCCAATGAGTGTGTCCTGACCTCTGGTGACCTGACAGAGGTCACCTGTACTGTTCCTGCTGGTGTAAGTACTTGTATGTGTGTGTGTGCGTGTGTATGTGTGTGTGTGTGTGTGTGTGTGTGTGTGTGTGTGTGTGTGTGTGTGTGTGTGTTGTGGTATGATGGTGACGATGTTGTTATGACCTCCTCATCCCCCCTCCACCTTGGCCATGCAGGAGGGAGTAGTGGATGTGGCTGTGAGTGTAGGAGGGATGAGTGCTTCCCTTGCCTCAGCCTTCACCTACGATGCCTCACTCTCACCTGTCATCACCACCACCAGCCTGGCATCACTCTCTCTCTATGGTGAGTTACAGGATCACTGTGACACGGTTTGTATTGCTGTGAAAAGAGTGAGGATGAGAGAATCAATGGAATGACTTCATGTAATGTTGACCTTTCTCTCTCTCTCTCTCTCCCTTTCTCAGGTAAAGAAGAACTTATTATAACTGGATCGAACTTTGGGACATCAGGATCAGTCAAGGTGAATGTTTTTCCTCCCCCTTCTTCCCTCCCTTCCTCTGTCTCACCTTCCCTTCTTCCCTCCCTTCCTCTGTCTCACCTTTCCTTCTTCCCTCCCTTTCTCTGTCTCTCCCTTACCTTCCCTTTACCTAACCTATATTTTAATTCAGCTTAAGAAAACGTTATCTTAAAATATCTAGTAGTGTTAAGATTACTCACCAGTTCTTCTCTAACCTTCCTTGACCTTTCCTCTTACCACAGATCGGGTCAGAGGTATGTGATGTGGTGACCTGGAGTGACCTAAGCGTGACCTGCCTCACCCCATCACTCTCCTCTGGAACCTACACCCTCACACTCTTTGCTGATGACTTGGGTGCTGCCTCTACGTATGTATATTCTCTCTCTTGTTTGACCTGCAGTCTCACCCTAGTAATAATAGTAGTAATAATAGTAACAATTTTCTCCACCCTTGCCTCCACCAGGGATGTGGAGTATGTTCTGAAGGTGACCTCAGCCTCAGCCACCCAAGGGTCGGTCAAGGGCGGCACACTGTTCAAGGTGGGAGGGACGGGCTTTGGCTCAGACTGTTCCCGCCTGAGTGTGATGCTTGGTGACCTGTATGAGTGTGAGGTGCTGGAGTGTGCTGATGACTCCCTCACCTGTCTCACTAAGGCCACCTCCACCAACCACAAGATTACCAACATGGGAGGTGAGCCACTGACACACACACACACACACACACACACACACACACACACACACACACACAAACCCGCTCACCCATAACTTACCTGCTTGATCCACAAAACCATACCTCCACCCCCTTCTTCATCCTCCCCCATCCTGCCACAGAAGGGAGTGTGTCGTGGTCGCCCGCCCTACTGCAGGTGGTGGAGGGGGACTCAGTCACTTGGGAGTGGATCAAGTTGTCCGAGAACTCACAGTTGAAGTTCAGTGTGTGTGAGGTGGGGAGTCCTTTGGAAAACTGTGAAGATGCGGCCGGCTCTAGCTTCACCTCCGGGCCCAAGACTGCTGCAGGTGAGGAAGGAAAGAGGGAAAGATAGGAGAACAGAAGCAAAAAGAAAGGAAATAAACATAGGGAGGAAGGAAGGGAGAGAGGGATGACGTTAGTTAGAAGGGAAAAATAAAACCAAATAAGAAGAGAGGAAGTAAAGGAAGAAATAAAGGTAAAAAAACCACTACTCTCTCCCACCAGGTTCCTTCACAGTCGCCTTCCCCCAACGAGGCACTTACTACTACGCTGGCCTCCCAATCTCATCCACCAATCAAATCATGCGTGGACAGATCAACGTGGTGAGGCAGCAGCACCAAGCCCTCAAGGTCACCATCAAGTTAGCAGACAAGGAGGCTACATATGAGGTCACTGGATCTGAGGTCATATCTGTGAGTGGCTGTGACCCCATCCAGGAGTCTGCCATTGATGCGTGTGATGTGGCTGACCCTGTTGTACCTGAAGATGGTAACCTGTACTACCAACCCCACACCTGTTACACACCTGTTGTTACGGCTATTGAGACCTCAACCACCCACACCGTTCCGGGAGTCAGGTGAGGGAGGGAGAGAGAGGAGGGAGGTAATCATAGTGAAATGGAGGTAAGGCAGGAGGAATGTAATGCTCATATTGGTGATGGAGAGAGAATGAAGGCCAGAGATAACAATAATAATGATGGTAAAGTCATAATGGTAATAATAACTATATGATCAATAAAAACAAAAAGAAATCACAAATTATCCATCATGAACCCCATTCCATTTTGTTCATTGCAGTGGCATCCAGGTGTTGGGAGGCGACTCTCTAACCATAACTGGGTCAGGCTTTGGTGACCTGACCTGCCAGATGGAGGTCAGTGTTGGTGATGCTACATGCACTGTCACCTCAACCTCTGCCACCTCCGTGACCTGTGACCTCAATGACCTGGAGAACTTATTTGCAAGTGTCTATCATCCAGTCACTGTCAAGGTCAATAACAGGTGAGTACAGGTCAACACAGGTCAACACACAGCAGCACCACACACAAACAGGTCAAAACACACAGCACCAGACACAAACAGGTCAACACACACAGCACCACACACACTACTACACCGTGCATCACCAACAGGGGCAATGCCGTGACCAACATTCCTGACTACAAGAGTGATGGGCGTGTGTTGGTGGTGCCTGAGGTGCTTTCCATCAGCCCCGTGGAAGGCTCACTGGCCGGCGGCACACTGCTCACCATCACAGGCACAGGTCTGCAGGGGATCAATGCTGACCCTGCAGTACTGATTGGAGGGAAGGTATGCCAGTTGCAGGATGTCACCCCTACCTCAGTCACCTGCCTCACCCCTGCCTCAGACTCTGCCACTGCTGCCAACTTAAACCTGGCAGTCCTAGGTGTAAGTATAGATGAATTTATATGTATTATGTGTGTGTTTATTAAGGTTATTATTTGTGTACACTAAAGAGTCAGTGTGTAAGTATGAGGCTTCAAGAATGCAATCACTCCTCCATATTCTCTTCTTTCTCTTTCTGAAATGCTTTGAAACCCATCCAATATGTCGGCAGCCGAGTACACATTGTTTGTCGTGCAGGTGCCGGCCAAGATGGAAACTTTGACCTTTACCTACAATGAGGCGCTCACACCTATGGTTACTGGGATGACAGTTGAGGGTGAGGCGGTGACCTTGTCTGGCCAGAAGTTTGGTACTAATCCTTCCAAGATCACTGTCACACTTGAGCGACAGACAACCAGCAGGGATGAAAGCAAGCGTGAGGAGGAGGATGATCTAAAGATGCAACCAGAACAGGAGATGAGAGAGGATGAAAGGATGGATGAGGATGACTTTGAGGACTTTATGGATGATGAGATGATGGCTATGTTAAGTAGTTCCCTGGATGAGGAAGCGATCAATGCCATCCACAGTGAGAAGTCTCGACGCCGCCTGTTCAGGAAGGTGAGGCTATCCCTTGCTGATGAATTGGAGACATCATCTGAAGGTTTCTGGGGAACCTTCACTGGTACGGGAGCAGCCAACTTTGATGAAACCGTGAGGATGGGTGCCTGGCGCCTAGCTGGCACTGGCCCCTTCAAACACCAAGGTGACAAGAACATCCACAACACACACACACGCAAGAGGCGCTCGGCAGAGGATCTCCCCACCACCTACACCTGCACCGTCACATCTGTCACCAACACTGAAGCATCCTGCACCAGCACTGGGCTTCCTGCAGGCTCCTACACCCCCGTGGTATCCTTGGATGGGGCTGGAAACGCTGTCACTACAGGAGTGGCTGCTGCTGCCGCACCCATCGTCTCCTCCATGACGCCAACATCTGGAAGCACAAACGGAGGTGCCCTGCTTGCCGTGGCCGGCTCGGGCTTCATCCCCGGAGACATCAGCGTGCTCGTGGGAGGAGTGGACTGCCCCATAGAGGAGGAAAGCTCAAGTGCCATCGCTTGCCGTGTGGCTGCTGGCACTGAAGGAGCTGTGGCGGTGGTGGTGAAGGTGACGGGAAGCGAAGACATCACTGCCCCGTCGGACTTCACTTATTCATCTGACTTCACCCTGACACTGACCTCTGTCACGTGAGTATGACCTGTAATGTGGTTCAAGTTTTCCTTCTAATATTCTTTCCCTTATTCCTCTCCTCTCTAAGTCTACTCCCGTCCTCCTCTCCCTATGGACTTTTTCTACTTACTCTTCCCCTTAGTTCTTCTTCCTTCCCTCTTATCTCCAGTCTCTGCCTTCCACTCTTCCTTTTATTCTATATTTTCAAGACTTTCTCTACCTGTCACCAAGTTTTATCTCCATCCTTCCTCACCTTCCCTTCCTTCCCTCCCTCCAGACCCTCTGCTGATGTTGTTGGTGGTGACACATTGGCCATTGTTGGTGATGGGTTCACTCGCCTTACTCCTGAACCTGTGGTGATGGTGGGAGGGGAAACCTGCACCATCACCTCCATCACTGACACCTCCCTCGACTGCACTGTGAGTCATGGGGGCAAGTGTGAGAGCATCATGGCCATACAAGCATCATTAATGTATTGTTATGAGGGCAGGTGTAACACTAGGGTGAGGAAAGTCTGGTTCAGGATCACCAGGAGGGGAAAAAGGAGTCATAGCAAAGCACGTTAATACAGTTTTGTGAAAGAAAAATTACTGGATGAGAGAAGTGGTGTTGAGGATATTTGTGAAGAGAACTTTGAGGAGTATAATGCTAATGTTGTATTCATCTCTCCTGCCGCTGCCAGGCTCCTGAGCTGGCTGGAGGGGACTACGAAGTGGTGGTGAGGAACACACAATATGGAGACTCCAACACCCTGCCCATCACCCTCACCTTAGCCATCACCTCTGTCACTCCTTCCTCAGGTGTGTGTGTGTGTGTGTGTATGTGTATGTGTATGTGTGTGTGTGTGTGTGTGTGTGTGTGTGTGTGTGTGTGTGTGTGTGTGTGTGTTTCATCTCTCCCTCTCTGTCCATCCATCCCTGTCTGTGTGTGATAATTCTTCTTGTTTATCCTGCTGACCTCGTCTTGACCTCACACAGGAAGCTTTGGAGGTGGAGAGGTGATACTGGCAGGCCAAGGCTTTGACCCAGCTGGTGGTGCTTCTGTGACCTTCTGTGACCTGCCTTGTGATGCTACAACCACCACTGACACCACATCCATCACCTGTGTGGCACCAAAACAGACCTTAGGTAAGATAGTATTGTTATCATTGTTATTATTGTTATTATTGTTATTATTGTTATTATTGTAGGCCTGTGGTAGAGGGTGCAGGAATATCACCACCGTATTTTCTGTGTATTGTAAAGGATGACCCAAAGGGAAGGAGGGAAGGGTTTACATAATTCCTCCTATGTATTCTTTCCTACAAAATGACAGTACAGTCTCCCTGAACCCTAAATACTCATCTCTCTGTAATGGGAATATAAGGCAGGTTTATAGATCGATACATAAGATTATTATTATTATTAGTTTGTTATTATTGTTGTTATAATAATAAAACTCATCTTGTCCTTGTCCTTTGTTTGGCTTGCAGGTGACGCTAGTGTGCCGTGTGACGTGGTAGTGACCAACCCTCAAGGTGCCTCCTCCACCCTATCAGCAGGCTACACCTATGACCCTAGCCTCACCCCCTCACTCACCTCAGTGGAGCCCAAGCGTGGCGGCACTGCAGGCGGCACCACCATCACCATCACCGGTACTGACTTTGGGTGAGTGATGAGTGAGTGTGTGTGTGTGTGAGTATGGCCTGGAGGAGGTGTGAGGGGGGACACCGGCACGCCTTCTGATGCCACAACTTTTTTTTAGACAGAGAAAATTAACCGACTCGCCAAATAAGTTCAACTGTTCCTTAATTCTTTGTAGTTTTGTTTTGCATTTATCAAGTGGGGAAAATAAGGTGAAGTGATAGTTTTTTTTATGTTACTTGACCTGACACGCCCTTGGCACAGGTCATCGGGCAACTTGGTCACCATTGGCGGGTCGGTGTGCACAGTGGACAGTGAGGGTCCGACCAGCATCACCTGCACCACTAAGGCTCATCAAGGCCCGGGTCAATTTGAGGTCAAGGTCACAGTTCCTGGAAAAGGCTTGGCCGCATCTGTAAGTTTTGTTCCTTTCATGTATCATTGTTTCTTACATTTGCTATTAAGTGATGGCGTTTTGATTTATTTTCTCTTTCCTTTACTGTTGAACCATTTTCCTATCCTATTTCTTCCTTTCACCCTTAATTGTCTCCTTATATCCTAGTCCTTCCTTCCATAACATATCCTTACCCTACACTTTCCTTTTACCTTACCAGTCAAAACTTCTCTCATTCTGTCACCATCCGTCCCTTATCCCATCACTATCCTTCCCTCATCCTCCAACCTCTTCACTATTCCCTCAAAACCTTCATGCCTCTCCCTCCCTCACTATTCTACACTTTTATTCACTTTGGTCAGGATGAAAATGGCATCTTCTTCTACATTGACCGCTGGAGTTCAGTGTTTACATGGGGCAACGAACCAGTGCCATCCAAGGGCCAGCTGGTAGTAGTTTCCAAGGACCAGACGGTGCTCCTCGATGACTCAACGCCAGTAATCAAGATGCTGCTCATTCAAGGTTAACCATAATTTATTTTTTTTTATATAATTTTTCTTTTTTAACATCATAATTTGTTTTTCCTCACTATCAGCTGCATAGCAAGTGTTCATTTCTACCTCCTTCACTCACATCTTTTCCCTCAACACCCACACTCCAGCTATTCATCCATCCATCCATCCATCCATCCATCCATTCCCACCCCTCACCCAAGCTATTCCTCCACCAGGGGGACACGTGATCTTTGACTCTGAGGCCGAGGAGGAGATTGTGCTGCGGGCGGAGTATATCCTGGTGGTGGACGGAGGCTCCCTCAGCATAGGGTCTGAGGAGGAGCCATTCACAGGACCTGCAGTGATTGAACTTCATGGCAACACCCAGTCTGTTGAGCTGCCCATCTATGGTGCCAAGGTGAGAGAGAGAGAGAGAGAGAGAGAGAGAGAGAGAGAGAGAGAGAGAGAGAGAGAGAGAGAGAGAGAGAGAGAGAGAGAGAGAGAGAGAGAGAGAGAGAGAGAATAGAAATTATTATAACCTAACACAATTCCATTCATTACCACACCATTGAATTCCTTGCTTTCCATCAGGTGTTGGCGGTTCGTAATGGCACTCTGGACCTTCATGGCACCCACGTGCCCATCACCTGGACTCATCTGGCACAGACGGCCTCACCTGATGACACCACCATCAACCTGGCACTCCCTGTCACGTGGAAGGCAGGAGATCAGATTGTTATTGCAACCACAGAGATGAGGTGAGGGGACGGCTGTGGCTCACTGTTGGTATATTTAGTTTCTCTCTCTCTCTTTCTCTCTCTCTCTTCCTCTCTCTCTCTCTCCATACAGTCCATACACTCATCCTATCACGATACACATCCTCATAATCATCACCTTCCTCCCCTTTAAAGGTTCTCCAAAAATGAGAATGAGGTCCGAACCATCGCCTCCGTCTCCGCCGATGGCTTGGAGGTGACGCTGACCGAGCCCTTGGAACACACGCACATCTCCCTCACACAGACACTGGGAGGACGAACAGTGGAGACACGCGCCGAGGTGGGACTCCTCACTCGTAATGTTAAGATTCGAGGAGCCATCAACTCTGACTTCACTGAGGCTATTAAGGGTTGTGATGACCTGTGGACGCCTGGTGAGTTGATGTTTGGTGTTAGTTTAGTCTAGTTGAGTTTACCTGTCCATTACTTAAGTCCTCCCACTCTACATTTCTCGTTTTCTTTCTGTCTTGCATTCTCCAAAGCTCTCTGCTCCCACGTTATAAGGAGTTGTTCCCTTCAAGCTCACAGCATTTATTCCACTTTTCTATGTCTTCCTTGTAATCTTCCTCTCACCCATTTCTCCAGGTGACTAAACAATGTCTGGGTTCTGCGTTTCATCATCTTCACTAATGCATAACTTATTTTTTTTTACCTTATTACACACACTAAACCTTTGACTTTCTCCTGTTTTGTACATCTTTTCTTTGTCTTGTTTTAATGTAGGTTTTAAAGAGTATTGGACTTGCAGTTATATATTGTTTTCCATTATATGCCAAGTGCTTATCATTAATTTTGTATCTCCGCCCAGAAGGTAGTTTTCATCTGTATTCTCTTATTCTGTACATCTCACACCAAACAAATACATAGGGCTGGGGAATAAGTGTTTAATAATGACTGCTTACTCCCTTCTTCCTTCCTGCAGACCAATTTGACACCCAGTCCTGCTTCAACGGGCGATTTGGAGATGAGATTGGCAGTGACCAGTTTGGGGTTGTGGTGATGCTGTTTGGAAAGTATCCCGACCAAGAGTTGATTACAGGGCGCATTGAGTATGTTGAGGTGACTGAGGCCGGCCAGGTGAGTTGACAGGCTGGAGGTGGTAGCAGTAATGGTACCACTAGTAGAAGGAAGTGTAGTAGTAATGGTTGATGGAGGGCACATAAGTTGAAGGGTTATAGGTATAATCCACATATTTCCACATTATTTTCTTACATTTACTAGGCCTTCCAATCTGATCCACACACACTATCAACTCCCTTTCATCGCATCCATCCACAGGCCTTCCAACTGGGGCGATATCCACTCCACTTCCACTTGGTTGGGAAAGTGGACACCTCATACATCCGCGGGTGTGCTGTTCACCGCACCTACAACCGCGCCATCACAATCCACGCTGCCGACTACTTGACGGTTGAACACAATGTGGTGTACAACAACATGGGTCACGCTATCTTTACAGAGGATGGTGTGGAGCAAAACAATGTAGTGCAGTACAACTTGGCAGTGTACACTCGCACCTCCTCCTCCCTGCTCAATGTGGATGTGACGCCCTCCTCCTTCTGGGTAAGGCAATGTGTGGGTGATGGAGGGAGGGAGGGAGGAAAAGGAAGTGGTCTAATCAAGTGCAGCTTTGTTTGTTGTTTGAAAGTAGAGATAAAGAAAGGAGATGTGTGAGAGAAATACAACTTATTTTCTCTCTCATATATAGCATAATACATCCATCCCTTCCCTTGTTCCACCCAGGTCGTCAACCCCAACAACATCTTCCGCCACAATGCTGCCGCAGGAGGAACTCACTTTGGCTACTGGTACAGGCTTGAGCGTCACCCCTCAGGCCCTTCTGCCACCAACCAATACTGTCAGAACAATGAACAGATGGGAGAGTTCTTCAATAACACAGCTCACTCCATGGGAAGGTGGGTTGTGTTCTCTTACCTTGGCATCAGTATTTTGTAATGGTGTGAAGGTTGTGTCATGAGTTGAGTGAAGGTGTGGTAACAACACTGCCACCCTCCTTCTACAGGTATGGGTTGTGGGTGTTCTCCATGGATGGCTATCAACCCAAGGCAGGGAACTGTGGAGGAAGGAATGAGGTGAGGATATTATACAGCGAGTCACCACCAATTAATTACATATGTACTCTACTTTAAACACACTCAAAAGGATTAATCATAGTAGTTTATTTTCAACAAAACTTTCTCTTGATCATGTATTGTGACATCCAAGAAAGATAAATAATAACAGTAATAATAATAAGAGTTGATCATAATCTATTCATCTATATAGCAGGCTAACACGTCAGTAGTAGTAGTAGTAGTAGTGGTGGTGGTGGTGGTGGTAGTAGTAGTAGTGTAGAAGTCACAGTCATCTTACCATCCTGACAGGTGGCCAAATGGCAAGACTTTACCGCCTGGCACTGTGACCGAGGTGCCGAGGTGGTGTTTGGCACTAACCTACAGTTCCACAACTTTGTGATGCTGGACAATGAACACGCTGGCATGGAGATGGTGAAGATGTCAGGAGGGTTCGGGGAGGAGGACGGACCTGGTGAGTAAGGAGTCATGGTATAAAGTGTTGAAGGGGAAAGTTGAAGGCAGTGGCTAACTTTTTTTCTGCCAAAGATGAGTTCGATATAGATACTGTATAGGGGGATTATAGGCCTGATGAGTCATGAGTCAGAACATAACGTGATCATTTCCCGTTCACCTATGGAAGATAAAGAAGTGAAATTAAAAGGACATACATAGATATTTTCCACACTGAGATGTACACACCACTCTGCCTCATCTCTTCACCACCATTAATGAAGAGATGAAGACAGTGTTCTTCACGCCAACACAATGTCAGCGTCTCATGTGTTCCGACAGGCATCTTCAACTCACTGGTGGTTGGTCACTCGGATCTCAGTGATGGATCTTGTGGTGATGAAACCAGTGGAATCATAGCGCCTAAACAGAATATCTTCAGTATCTCCGATGTCACATTCGTCAACTTTGACACTGGCAAGTGTTCAGCACTGTCTGGCTGCTCCCAGTGCAAGATAAAGCAGGGAGGCTTCCAAGTACAAGTGAAGGGTCTGGCCTTTGTAGCTGCATCCAACAAGGTGAGGGAACCATCTCCTGAGTGAATATATTATTAATCATCGAGCATTATTTAATTTATTACAAAAAGTCTTATTACATAAATGATCAAATGTTAAACACTTATCAAATCCTCCACTATCCACACAGCAATGTTTGAGCTGCACAGGATTCCAGGAAATTGAATGTAAGTCATTCCCATGATTTTTTTTCCTTCATTAGATCAAGTTTAAGTGGGAACACGAGACAATCTGGATCGATGCTGATGGTTCGCTGACAGGCACGGCCGAAGCAACTGTTGTTCCATCAATGGGCATCTTACCACCTGGCTCATGCAGTGACAATGCAGAGTTCTCTGTCAATCCAGAGGTAGGTAGAAGTGTGTGTGTGTGTGTGTGTGTGTGTGTGTGTGTGTGTGTGTGTGTGTTAAGTAGTGTGTATGTACGTGTATTTACATAGTTGTAGTATACAGAACCTGAGCTACACTCATGCGTCTTTGTGTGTGTGTGTGTGTGTGTGTGTGTGTGTGTTTGTGTGTGTGTGTGTGTGTGTGTGGGAAGGGAGGATAGCAGCAGGTTAGAGAAAAAATATTTTTATCCCACAAATACTGCAATGAAAGTGACTTTGATGGCATGATGCATGTGTCTGTCTGTTCACTCACTGATGATAAGCTCTGACACCTAAAAAATCACAGATTGTGAATTTGCTATTTAAAAGATTCAGAGGAAATAGGGATAAAAAGGTTTGCAAAAAGGAAATATATAAACAGGGTTAAGTGTCCTATTGAAATGACAGAGTAAATAGAAAAGTAGTTCATTAGAGGTAATTATAGACATTATTGTACTGTACTTATGCTTTGTTTATGTGTGTCTTTCCCACATTACACAGTTCCCTGGATCAGTGTGCACTGGGCTCAAGTTTGTTAGAACCAACGTTAAGGGTCCCACCGTTGAGCCCACCTCCCTCCAAGGCCGTGACCTCATAGTGAGCAATGAGCACGGCTCCGTCTCCATCCCTTACCGGGTCAAGCGACTCACCACCGAGGGATGGATGGGCATCCTGCACACTGGCACCACCTATGACTGGAGCTTTGATGATGCTGAACAGGTGTGTGCTGGGTCCTCATCAAGTATAGTGGGCTGTCAAACACACACACACACACACACACACACACACAATGAGACAGTATTTAATGGGTTGACACTAATGATGAGGCATAACATGACTGGCTGTACATATGTCCTGATTGACTTGCAATGTCATTCGTGCCAACAGATCACCAACATCACCTACAAGGCTGAGACGCGCTTAGTAAGCCCAGATGACTATTTCCTTGTGAGGCACACATTCATACAGGAGCCTGATGGCTTTGGGTAAGTGTACTAGCATCCCTATATATGTATATGTATGTGCATGTGGCGGGAGGGTTGTATCCTGTTTTTAAGTGTGTTGGCTGTTAGGGTAAAGATGCATTAACAGCTATTTTGGAAGGTGACTACATGTCTCCCATGAAATTAGCTGAATTTGAAGAAAAACACACAGATAATGTTAGACAGAAATGTGTGTACCTTGATGCCAGTGCAGTGTGTAATATGGACAGGGTGGAGGTGCGTGGACAGGTGTTCAAGGACAGACATCAATGTAGAATATACTTCACTACTTTTTAGGTTGGCTGTTGTCTGTTATTTTCCAGTGAATGGCTGAAGCTTAGGGGTATTTTCATTTATTAATATTTTACTGTATACATTCTTTGTGTTGTTGATCCACATTGTGCATTCAAATCCATATTTTTGTGTTACTACTCTTGTGCTTTTTGTTTTATCATTCACAGGCAGAAAGAAATAGGACAAAAGCTCTTTTATATAACAAACAGAGGATGAAGGAAAGAATTTATATATGTTGCTTTCCATCTTATCATTCTCAGGACAACCAACGATGAAAGGGTGAGTCTAGATGCCCTTCCTGACCCAGACACAAACATCCATGGTGACTATTATTGGGACACAGACGCCAAGCAACTCACCTATCTGGGTAAGGATGCTAGGATCACTTTGTACCTTTCTCACTTGTAATGTACCAACGTTTTCATCTGCTTCTATTTCTTTGTATGTGTGCCTGTGTCTCTATTTGTCTGTGTTCTTTTCTGTTGATCCCAATGTCCGTCTGCCTTGAATGTAAAGCTCCACACAAACTCACAAGAAAAGTTACACAGATTTTCTTTGTGTTGATTCCTGCACTATAACCCTCTTCCCCCTCTTGGTGTTGCAGTGTCTTCTAAAGAAGAAGCCAGACGTAAGCGATCGGTGTTTGAAGACCGTGATGTTGGGGAAGAGAGGGACATCAAATTCCGTGTGTACAGGTGTGTGTGTGTTTCATATTTTAAAAGATTCAGTCAACATTATGAAAGTCAGACTCATATCTGGATTTAAGTTCCTGACAACATTATGACTAAATTAATTAATGTTTTTCTTCCACCTCTCTGTGTGTGTGTGTGTGTGTGTGTGTGCAGGTGTCAGTATGAAGGCTGTATCCCCCCCACACCTCCACCAGTACCCACAGGACGGCCAGACACAACCTTCCTCTGGTCAGACGTGGAGACATGGAAGGAGGTGCCGGTAGGGTCTGGTGGTCACCCAACAGAGGAGGAATACAACCTCCCAGTAGAAGGAGATGAGATTATAATTCCTAAAGGTGTGTGTGTGTGTGTGCATTTGCATAGTTAATTTAGGTATAACTTAACAAGGAAAGAGCTACACTCGTAATGTTTTGTCTCTATATCTACTGTTATCCGGCCTGGCTTTACATACTTGAACATTCCTAGCATGGTAAGTATGGACCACTTCTATACCGAGGTTGTTCCACATATATATACTTCTGTAAGGGAAGCTGCTTTTTGGTATCCATCTAACAAGTGGTCTTTTTCAACTTTTTTCCATGACCTCTAGTATTTCTTCAGTCCCAATCAAACAAATCTACTCTATCCACTTTTCAACTTCCTTTAAAACTGTAAGCACTACAGTTGGATGTGGAGTAGTGATGGCATCCTTGTGTGTGTACCGTGCAGGCATGTGGCTCATCGTGGACACTGCCACACCAAGCCTTGGACGAGTCTATGTGTACGGCACCATTGAGTTTGACAACACCATGGACCATGACTTTGAGGCAACCATTATTTACATCCAGGTGAGACAGTCATGTACACTGTCCACTTGTCCGTGTGTGTTTGTGTCACCTCTTTGGCTGCTACCACTTATTCTTTCATCTTTATCTTCATCTAATCTCCTGAGATACCTATTCCTGGGAACTGAATGGTCTTCATTTACTAATGCAGTGTACTTATACACTGTTATAATTATTTTTCATCTCATGCCTCGATTCTATCTCCATCAGGGAGGAACAGTTGTAGGCGGCTTCTCCCCTGAAGATCCTTTCACACATGAGCTCACCATTCGCCTCCGTGGCTCCCTGGACGCCTCCGACCCTGACAACGAGGACTTCCCAACGCCTGTAGGAGTACCCAATGTAGGCTGGAAGGCTATTGGTGAGTACTGGAAGCTTGTAAGGAAAGGCTGGAAGGCTGGTGGTGATAGTGCAAGGTTATAAAGGAATATTGGGAGTGTGTTGATGGTGCTGGAAGGATATTTATGATGGTGAGAGTTATAAGTAAAGGCTGGAAGGCTAGTAGTGGTGACAAAAGGATGGTTTGATACTGGAAGGATGTTGATGGTGATGCAAGGCTTCTATTGTTCTATTAATATGGTGTTGAATCAAGATAACCATAGTAGGTGTATATTACAGGTGTGTTTGGTAACCTGAAGCTCCACGGCCAGGTAACAGGAAAGAGTTGGTACAAGCTTGGGGCGACGGCTGAGGCTGGCAGCACCACCATTACCTTGGCAGAGGCTCCTGATGCGTCCTGGCTTGGCAAGACGGTGTGTGGAGGGACAGACACTTTTCAATACTTTCTTATATTTTGTATCATATATTCATAGCATTCCAGAGTTACTGAAAAGAATACCTGGTGTAAAATAATTAATTTGCATCACTTTGTATGTTTTTTTTTTCTTGTATTATCATCGTTGCACTCCTTCACTTGTTATTTGGTTCAGGTTGTGGTGACAGCAACAGGCAGAGAGGCGACAGAGAGTGAAGTGAGGACGGTCACTGATGTCACTGATGCCACTCTCACCCTGGACACTCCTCTCACCTTCCAGCATCTGGGTGAGTGTCTTCCATCTACACTCACTCACTCACTCACTCACACTTAGTTACTCATTCGTCCCATCCTCATAGCACATTTTTGTTGCTAATTATGCATGTGCTTATTAGAAGAGATACACATTTCCATACATCATCTCCATTATAGTTGTTATCACGTTTTTAGTTATGTATACGCCTCACCTCATGTACATCACTGTTTTTTCTCTACTGCCCCGTGCATATAATATTTTATCCACAGCTGTATGCATATCACCATCCTGTATACTAGATATTTTTTGTCACACCCTACACATCACGATTCTATAACTGTTGTAAAAGCAAATCTATACCACTAACCACAACACCATCTGGCTATCTAAGATTTGTAACCTGTCGCAAATGAAACTTTCCTCGTCACTATTCCGTAACTAATGCAATACGTCCAACAGGGGAGACACACACGCTCTCGGGCGGCACCAGCATCACAATGAGTGGAGAGGTTGGTCTGCTCACCCGGAACATTGTGGTGGAAGGAAACACTTATGAAAACTTTGCCGAGGACAGTTTTGGAGGAAGGATTGTGGTGTCCAAACTAACCCAAGATGGTGTGGATTACGTAGGTGAGTCCGTCAAGTTAAAGGATTGAAGAAGACTTATATAGTGTTAGATATTTTGTATTACTATGTACCTAAGCTTGTGGAAAAGGAACATCATATTGGTCAAGTTGGAATCCATCTGGTGCAAATATGGACAACGTTTTTTCCCTTTACTTTTGAATTATTGAATGTTGATGTAGATAATCAGAGTTATGACATCACCATCATTACTGTCACTACTACTACTACTACTGCCCCACCATAACAAATACCAATATTAAAACTTATACTGCTGCTCTTATAATACTACTACTTTTACTTAATACAGCTCTACTACTACTACTGCTATAACTACATCTACTTCAGCTATTACTATCACACCCTCAGTAGTACACCACCACCACCATCACCTACTGCCCTCCTTCAGGTACTGCCCAGCTGGATGGCGTGGAGCTTCGTAACATGGGTCAGGAGAGCTTCACTGACCTGGATGATCCTCGCTATTCCCTCGCCTTTGTGAACTTGGACACCATTGAGAGTGACTCCAGTTACGTGAAGAGGTCGTCCTTCAACCTCAATTACAACACAGCTCTTGGCCTCCTGGGGACGTCCAACATGCAGGTGGAGGACAACGTTATCTATTACGCTCTGGATTCAGGTGAGTTTGTAGTCTTTTTAAGGAGGTGGGAGAATGAGATGAGAAAAGAATATCAAATTTCTCTTTCTTTCCTTCATTTCTCATTCCTTATTTCCTTTCAACCTCCTTTCCCATCCCTTCCTCAGGCATAAGGGACGACAGTGGCTCCAACACTTACACCAATAACCTCATTACAACGGTGCTCTTCTTGGGGACTTACGGCGACCGCGAGGAGACACAGAACTTGCACTGGTATGGTGCGTTCCAGCTGGACAACGCTCCCAACACTGTGCTCACTGGCAATGTGGTGGCTGGTACGTACATGCAAGGATTTGTGTGTGTGTGTGTGTGTGAGATTTTGTGTTTCATCATCCCTTGCGCTGGTCACCATTGTTTTTCTTCCCTGGCGCCACCCCTCAGGAGCTGAACAAGCTGGCTTTAAGACCTTCGGTGAGGAGTGTGACAGTGAGACTCAGTGGACCAACAATGAAGTGCACAGTACTGTTTTCGGCATCATGGTGAGAGGAGGGAGAGAAAAAGATTGATATATGTATAGGGATAAATGATAATGTTACCTACCTTGCCATACACTGATGCACACTCACTGGTTGTTGATATCACCTTTTCTGTCTGTTTTGTTGTGTGCAGTCGTGGAAGAAGGGCGCCACGGGATCACTGACAGCCTGCAGAAGGATCAACAACTTCTATGCCTGGAGGATCTCAGACACAGCCTTCTATGTGCAGTATTATGCCAGTTCCTTGATTACTGATGTAAGGAAGAGGACGAGAGTTGTTGCTACGTTGGGAATTGGTTATTCATTTCATTATATTATTCACATATACTGTTTTGTGAAATTAATTCCTTTGTATTATTTTTTTTAAGTGTTTCATTATTTGTTTACCTTGTCATCACTCTTTTCTGCAAGTCTTCATCTCTATTCTTTTTATACTTCTCATATATATATAGATAAATATATATATATATATAAGGTATACAAGGTATCTTAACGAGCGTCGAGAATACGAGGATTTACCGGTGATTCCGCAAAGGAATCACCGTAATGATAGTTGGCCCGTTGTACTCGGTACATATATATATATATATATATATATATATATATATATATATATATATATATATATATATATATATATATATATATATTTATTTATATATTTTAACTTTGTCCCTTTCTCAGGCTGTCCTCACACACACACACACACACACACACACTTTACATTCACATAACTTTTATTTTGCATCACTTGTCACACGTCCTTCACATATTTTTTCTTTCTTCTCCCAGGTTGTGTCAGTTGACAATAGACTGGGTGTGAATCAGCTGATCTTCTCCCCTGCTGCCCTGACACATGTTGCCCACCCCAAGACGGCTACCATCAAGAATTCACAGTTTGTGGGTGCCTCGCCATCCCACACCTGTGACTTCCAGGAGTCTGGCAGTGAAATCATGACTTTCTATGGAGATAAGTTATGGAACAAAGGCATTGATGGCGGGAACACAGCCTTGCTCTTCGGAACATTCATGTCAGGTTTAAATAGTAAGTGTACTATGGGAAGAGAGGAAAGTTGTGCTTGTTGATTTAATGTTGTAGTTGTTTCCCTTAACCTGTGTATTTTTTTCACAAACTTCCTTTTCTCCACAGTGGCACCAAAACATCCTTTCAGTCCTACTGACACCTACCCAGCACTCTATGGCTCCACACACATTGAAGGTGTCACATTCTTCAACTATGATGATACATCCTGTGGCAGGAACATTGCCCTTCTTGCCAACCCAGACGCAGATGATGCCGTCCATCCCATCTTTGTGGAGGGCCTCACTTTCCAAGATACGCCTTCAAATAATTACTTGTTCATCCCGAGAGCCAACTTGGGAAGAGTGAATCCCTCAGATTGTGTGGATATGGACTGTGATGGACATAAGAAGGTGGTGCTGAGAGACATGGATGGAACACTGTTAGGTGAGGTTTGGGTGGCTGATTGTCTGTTGGACTCCTTTCAAATTTCCTATTACGTAAATTACTTTTTTCTTTCAACATGACCACTACCACTAGTACAACTAGTACTAACTACTTACTAATTGCTACTACTACCTCAGTCCAGTTATCTAGCCTTTCTACTTGTTATCTGCCAAGTTATCATCACTACTTCATCACTTACCATTTTCTTCCTTCCCTCTATACTATATTTTCATCACCACCTCTATCCTGTCTCTTTTTTTACTTTCCTTTGACTATATTTTCACCATTCTTTCTCATGTTCATCTTTCCCTTTGCTTTGTTTTCATCCTAGTCCTCTCATTCATCCCTGCCATCCCTCCCTTTACTCCATACATCCAGCCAGTCTCTTATCCTTTCTCCTCCATCTCTCTGCTTGCTCCCTCATTCATAACTCTCCCTCTCTCCTAGGTACATCGGATGCCACACTAATCTCCCAGGCAGAGCATGAGTATGATGGAGATGCTCGCAGGGGAGTGGGAGACTACCGCATCCCTGTCGCCCTCAAGCAGAATGATGATGGCACACAGATTGAGGCTGCTGAAAAATTCCCCAATAAAGGTAAAACTTATGTGTGTGTGTGTGTGTAAGTATGTGTGATCTATACTATTCTATAGTCCCACACACACACATGCATGCACAATCTCATCCCTTCCCTTGGTGCAGGTATTGTCCGTGATGATTCTTGCACTGTGGTTTCGTCATGGCAGGCGTGGAAGTGTAACTCTCTCTCTCACCGCATGATGATCATTGAGAGCATGGACAGCGACACAGAGGTGCGCCGCCTCTCACCCATCGCCCTCATTGCCAATCCAGGTGAGGCCAGGTGACACAGAGGCCCTTTTTTATACCTTGTTTCTTTCTGGACATAGGAATATAACTTGAGTAGTTTACAAAAGGCCAGTTGGCTTACACAAGGTAGCTCCTGTGTACATTATACTAAAATCTTCAATCTTTATTCATAAATACCATCTAACCTTATTGTAAAACTTTCTGCTGTATTTGAACTTTTTAAAAACTGACCGCTAAGTCTGACCCTCTGTGTGTATACTGTACTTGCTGCCTCAAGGTGTTACAAGCACAAAACAGGGACACGTACAGTCTTTCCCTTGCTTTTTTCTGTACTTTCTTCCCCTGGTGGTGCAAGCACTAATCAAGTGTGTCCTCTGGGTTTTGCAGCAACCACAAAACAAGTCATTCAGTAGTGTTATAAGATTTGATTTGATCCTACATTTCCTTCCCCTCACAAGATTGTTACACTGAGACAATTGTAACTTTGTTGATCAGCATTAAGGAAAATGTTCCAGTGTGATGGGTTACCAGCTCTCTTCCTTCTTTATTTATTTATTTATTTATTTTCCTTACTTTTCATGGGATAGTTTTGTGAATCACTTTATAATATCTCCTCCTCCTCCTCCTCCTTTTTTCCAGGTACCAATGGCTATGTGGATCTCATCAATGGACCCATGGACAGAGGCTGGTGCTTTGGCTACACTTGTCAGGAGCGCATCTCAACCTTCTACTCTGTGGTGGCAGCTGGACAGACTTATGAAATGGCCATGACCAGCACCCCTCCACAGGTGTGTGATAGAGGCGTGGCAGCACCAGCACCAACAGTAATAGTAGTAGTATTAATCATCACTGTAATAATGGCTAAAAACAGTCCATTATGCACACTAACCTTTAATGTTTTTTCTCCTATCAGCTGCTCCGTCTTCACCTCCTCCACGCACCCCCTAGTGAGAGTGTTATCTTGCGCATCTTCTTCCCCAAGCCGCAGCGTTATGATATCTACGTGGACGACGTTTTTGTTCCCCCGACCAACATTGACACCACTGCCTCAGGATACCAGCTGATCCCTGAGGACTCGTCTTTCGTCCCAACTCTTGATGACGTAAGTGAGCAAGTGTATGTGTGGTGTGGTGTGACAACCTCAACTCTGGGGTGTGGGATTGCTTCTTCATTGTTTCTCTACACATTGTTTCCTTCTTTTCCTTTTCTTGCCTTAGTCCCTTATCTTCCTCTTCCTCTAGCCTTTTTTTTTCTCCTCTCCATCCTTTAACTCCTAATGTTTTCCTTCTTCCCTTCTTTACCTTCATCTCTTCCTTTTTTCACTCCATCTCTCCTTCCTTCTTCCCCTCTCTGTACTGTCTGAGCCTCCACTTCTTTTCCAGACTGTGGGCACCAACTACTTCCAGCGTAGTGCCAAGCTGGTCCATGTGGTGCTGAAGGGAGGCCATGTCATTGACATCAAAACAACGCCCATGATCACCCTTCAGAGTGGCTTGGTGGTGAGTGAAGATGATTTCTTTGAAGAGAACATAGTGTCTAACCTGGCAGACCTGCTGGGAGTGTCCCAAGAGAACATCAGAATCACCAACATTGTCCGAGAGGATTCCAGAAGGCGAAGTGGAAGACAGGCGGATGTGTCGGCACAAGTGGAGGTGAGGTGTTGTGTTTTGTTATTCTTTCTCTTTTTTTTGTTCTAAGATTATGCTTGAAAAACTGATGTTTTTATAAAGTTATATTTGGTGCAGCTTTGTGGTGTCTTTTGGGGTTTTACACCAAAAACATTTGCATTGTTATGTAATAGGTGAAAAGTAATAAGTTTGTGCATGTTGAATGGTTGGACACATAAGAATTATATGAAAATAGATATACACACAAGTACAGCACACAGACCTTATTATGTATTGTGATTTTCTTCAGGCTGAGGTGGCTAGTGCACCCACAACCAGCATCACTTCACAGCAGGATTCAGGAGCAACAGGTGGCGATGTGTTATCGTACGATGGACTGCTCAAGACAATGGAGAACATTGTAAACAAGTTCCAGGAAAATTCCTGCAAAATCTGCACCTCATTGAAAGTAATACCATGCACAGTTTTGTCCATTTACTGTCTTAAGATAATATAATGCTTTGTTCTTTATCCATTTACTGTCTTAAAAAATCTCTTCTTTCTTTGATTCCTCATTACCTCTGTGCCATCAACAAACTCTTGTTTTTCTCCACTTTCTTCCATGTACTTAGCCTCCATATCCTTTCCTTTTCTCCAAAAGACCATTGACCCTCAAAAGCCCCCCGGTGAAGCCCCTCCAAAGGCCACCCAAGAGACAGGCTCTATAATCAATGAAGGCGGGGAACTGTTCTCTGACAAGCAGCAGAAGGAGGAAGCCGAGGAACTAGAAAAAAGCAAGGAACCCGTTGAGTTTGTCCAGCCAGCCAATGCCATGCTTGTGCATGCTGTGCCCAGTGAGGTGGTACAGTACACAATATTTGACATACAGCCATCTGTCACTGTGCTGGATGAACAGGTGTGTGTGTATTTACCTAGTTGTAGTATACAGGGCCTGAGCTACACTCTTGTGATCCTGTTACCGTATCTGTATTTGTCCTGTTTTTTCTGCAGTTAATGTACATTTTTTGCCATTATTACCTCTTCCTTTAGTCCATTCCAAGTATCTATACTTCTTTGGGAAAAACTGCACTTTTTTGTATCGTTCAAGCAAATTCCTTTTTTCGGATTTTTCTTGTGTCTCTTGCATGTAATCCTTCTCAGTTTCTTCTGGTGTCCTATTGTAGTTTTGTCGTCCCACACAAACAGATCATATCTATCAATTTTGTCCAGACCTTTTGATGCTCTCTATACACTGCTATTAAGTCTCCTCTTGCTCTTATTTTCTCAAAAGCTGGTAGTTTCAGCCTAGAAAATCTTTTTTGATAAGGTAAATTTTTCAGGCTTGGAACCATTTTTGTAGCTGCTCTTTGTATTCTCTCAAGCTTCTTTATATCCTTCTTTTTGTGGTGACCAAATCATTGCCGCATATTCTAACTGGTCGAATCAATGATGTTATCAATTTGTTAATCATCTCTTCATTCATCATTTGAAAGTTATTCTTATATTTCTCAGCAGCTGAGATATGTATCTCCTGTGATTTTATTAATATGATATAATGATGATGATGAAGCTCATTTTCTTTGGTTCTCATGGAAGGACTGAAGGCAAAGGAATGAATACAATATTATCTCTTCTTATCTCTCCTTCTTATCCAGGGTGAAACTGTAAATGACCTAGGGCACAAGAGTGACCCATGGAGGATCACAGCTCGGCTCTCAGGAAGTAATACAAATGCAGTACTCAAGGGCACCGTCTCAGTCCCCTATGTGAATGGTATTGCCTCCTTCACTGACCTGTTCGTGAGTGAGCCTGGAAGCGAATACAACCTCACCTTTACCATCACATACCCTGCTGAAGCCCCGCCAATCGCCACTGCCCTTAAGCAGGTGTTCAGGTTAGTGGGATTCTTTTTATTATTTTGTAATACTTACATAACTGAACTAATGTGTTGTGTTAGTAATGTAACTAATTTGACTTGCAGTGTGTCATGGGAAGTAGATTGTTAAGTCATGATAGGAAAGTATTGTTAGAGGCATTAGTCTATTGTGTGCTTTGATACATTGTTATCTGGGAGTATGTTGGATGCAAGGTGGTGCACAAGACAGTTCTATAGGAAGAGATAGGAGTAGATGGGAGAAATTTGTTTTAATTACTCCCTTTCTCTTACCCAATTTCACTTCAAGAGATATGGTGACTAAGACGTCATTTCATTTACATACTTGAATGTAATCACTACGAGAGAAAAATTTACTTTCATATGGATTTAGTTTAATTATTCGTATTCCTAACATCTACTTCAGTGCCAGAGCAATGAATATGGGGATACTTCTCGATCTCCCTGATCTGATGCTGGCTGGACAAACCATACCTTCTGCTATCAAGTTCGTGGACACAGATTCCAGCTCACTTCTGGATGCAAGTCTGTTCAAGGTGAGGAAACTAGCAGAGGAAGCCACTTATATTATTATTAGCCATAAGCAGGTTCAAAGAAATTCAGCTTCTTAAGTAGAAAAAAGTAATGACACTTGGGGTGAGATACGTCTTTCACGAAACCAAGGAAAACGATAAGATTGTGTTAGTAATACAGATACACATCTATCTTTTCCTTCACAATCTGGGTGCCATTATCACAATCTTCATTCAAGGTTGTTTTATTTCCTTTTTTAATTGGGAATCTTCTTTGAAACGGATTGTGTAATGTATTCATTCCCTATTGTACTCTATAATTATTACTTTGTTTCCTGTTTTTTCTCCCTCCATTTATAAAATTTTATTTTCAAGTTTTTATTTTCCACTCATCTTGATTCTCTTCCTCCTTCTCAGAACCAGACAATTGTGGGAGAAGTGATGATGAAAAATGGTAATGAGGAGTATCAGACTATTAAGAGGTGAGAGAGAGAGAGAGAGAGAGAGAGAGAGAGAGAGAGAGAGAGAGAGAGAGATAATGATGATGATGATGATGTCATTACAGGACCTACTTGATAGATGGTGATGTGTCAAAGATCAACTTGGAGGACCTTGTCATCAACAAGCCTTGTGTGAGGTGCTACTTTGCCACACGGGTTTCTGTCATACCTGCTGAGCGGTACCTGGAATATGTCTCGCCTCGTAAGTGTGTGTGTCTGTATGTGTGTGTGTGTGGTGAAATTCTTTTTTCTTACTTTTTCTAACCGCTTCTCCTTCACCCCTACAGGACGGGTGGTGTATTCTGATGAACTGGTGATCAAGGATGACTCCGTCACCAAGAGTGTTTCCATAAATCTCAACAAAAACATCAAGGGCACTGAGGAGCAGGTGAGTGGGGCAGGTTGGAAGGAAGTGGCTTAAGAAAAGAGAAGTTAACATCTGAAAAAAAAACGGTTTGAAGTTAAGACATTTTTAAAGAAAAGGAAAAAGGATAAATAAATATAATACATAAATTTGTATGAATTATATTACACAAGGTATGAGGTTAAAATAAATGAATGAGTTGCTTTTTGGTGATTTGTTGGTTTCATCATTTTGTGATGGCTGATGCTAATTATGTTTTGACATCAGATACATAATGAAACTATTATCTTCCTTGTGTTAAATGAAAGCTGCTAACCTTGAAATAATGAGGTTATATATATATATATATATATATATATATATATATATATATATATATATATGTATATATATATATATATATATATATATATATATATATATATATATATATATATATGTATATGTATATGTATATATATATATATATATATATATATATATATATATATATATATATATATATATATATATATAATATATACATATATATATATATATATATATATATATATATATATGTATATATATATATATATATATATATATATATATATATATATATATATATATATATATATATATATATATATATATATGTATATGATATATATATATATATATATATATATATATATATATATATATATATATATATATATATATCTCAGTCGATGTACAGGTGTCATGCTTTATAAACCCTTCATTTCCCTCATGGCTCCTTTCATTCCTCTTGCATGTCTTCCTTTAATGTCCTATTTATTCACATATACTTAATTCTTCTTCACATGATTGATATCCTCCACACTCCTGTTTCCGGTGACATCATAAAATATACTAAATAAATAGTAATGTTTCCTACTAGGTGGAGGACGGAGTGATGAATAAGATGAATAGCTTTGTGAATATGATGGAACAGGGCGTCTACTGGGGACCCGTCAATGTTACATCTAAACTTCCGAGAAGGAAACCAAACACACCAAAAGCAGAAGCAAAATTCACAGTAAGGGTTCAGGAGAGAAGAGCAGTATTTTATATCCCTTTCTTTCTATTTTGTTTTTATACCTGATGCATTTTTCTTTCCTTGTCTCTTTAAGCATTCACAAGGTACCTAGTTAGGTTTGTTTAACTTTCGTTCTAAGTGATAGTGGTAGACGAAGAACAAGCAATTAATAACAGTGATGTATGTCAGTGACTAAAACGGAAATCAAAACCTCAAAAATGTTATTAATAATAGATAAACAAATCTAACACTAGACAATCATTAATGTGGAGTATATAAGTTTAACCTCAATATCGAGTGGTTAAGTATTAGCAGATGTGTGATGAATTTGGAATGTGAAAGGTAACCTACTCAAATATTCCCTGCATGACTGAACACCAGTCCAGCTAGTCACAAGTAAACTACTATGCTAATTAATGCTAGTAACTAGTAGGCCACTGCGACTAATATTAATCCACCTCCTACGCTTCCTAGGTCACTGGGCCAGAGGAAGATGTAAGTGAAGCCCTGTTTGAAGCCTGCTGTAAGATGAAGAAAAAATCACAAATAAGAGTGACCCTCAATTGCCGGTCAAGGCTGATCAGAATGATGGGCCTTTATGTTGATGGCCAGTACTTGAAGTGCAAGAAGAAAATGTGCAAAAAATATGAAAAATCATCCTTGAAGACAGTGATCCATGACTCCCTCCATCAGCCAGCAAGGTTTGGAAGGCATAAATACAACCGAGGGTAAGTGAGTATGTAGCAAATTGTTGACTCCACATAATAAATTGCCTATCTATCCATATACCAAACTAATGTCATCCTTAAAGGATTGTAGCCAAGACAGTAGTTGTAGAACCTTCTAGTAGATTCATTTAATACTGGAATGTTAGTATCTTGTTACATAATTGAAATCTTTGTTCTTATTTGTATCATAGTCACTTTGTTACTTGTAATAAGTATCCTTATATAATCTTATCCACCATGTAATTAGTGGCTTTATCATAATTTTATAGAAACATTAACTTAGTAAAAAAACAAAACAAATTGACAACAAATAAGCATTTGTAGTAGAGTTTTATCAAGTGTTTTCCCTTTTAATATACAAGTCGGTAATGTATTGCACAGACTGAGCACTTGTATTCCTAGATTTGTGTGATAAATAAAGAATTTCATCAAGCAATTTTATTATGTATAATTTGATGCAGTTATTATTTTTTTTACTGATATTGCAAGTTTGTAGAATCATCCAATGGTGTGTTAAGTGACTCAGTGACTCCACGTCAGCCTTCCCAAGAAGCATCACATCCACTTATACTGTACCACTAAACGTCATTCCAAGATGCTTAAAAAAACATTTATTACACCATGTGCGGATTATTGTGATGAAAAACTATTTATACACTATTGTGTTCTACTTGTCATCACTCCGCATTACACCCATACCAAGTTATCAACCCGCCATGTCAAGGGCAGCGTCAGAGGCAGCGACAGGGGTGGGTCGGGGAGGGGGGGGGGGGGGCGATTGCAAGCTGCGTCAGCGAGGCAGGTTGAGCAGCGGCAAGGGGATGGGGGGTGACGATTGTGAGCTGCATCAGCAAGGCAGGTTGAGCAGCGTCGAGGGCAGCGACAGAGGTGGGTGGGGGGAGGGCGACTTTGAGCTGCTGATCTATTTTATTCGGGGTAGGCACTGTCTGCCTTGCCTGCCCAGACGGCACGTGTCTTATATATATATATATATATATATATATATATATATATATATATATATATATATATATATACATATATATACATATATTATATATATATATACATATATATACATATATATAGTAGTACACTACTCACCAGGCAGTGTGAAGAAACTGTTGAGGTTGAGGTAACAGAACATGAGTGGTGATTATAAACACAATGGTTATTCCTCTATCTGGACCATTTTGTTGATAACCACCCCCCAGTTGCTGTTTTGGTGGCATCCCACTGTTCCTTGATGTCAGTGCTCTCTCTCTCTCTCTCTCTCTCTCTCTCTCTCTCTCTCTCTCTCTCTCTCTCTCTCTCTCTCTATATATATATATATATATATATATATATATATATATATATATATATATATATATATATATACACATATATATATATATATATATATATATATATACATATATATAGTAGTACACTACTCACCAGGCAGTGTGAAGGAACTGTTGAGGTTGAGATAACAGAACATGAGTGGTGATTATGAACACAACGGTTACTTCTCTATCTGGACCGTTTTGTTCATAACCACCCTCCAGTTGCTGTTTTGGTGGCATCCCACTGTTCCTTGGTGTCGGTGCTCTCTCTCTCTCTCTCTCTCTCTATATATATATATATATATATATATATATATATATACATATATATATATATATATATATATATATATATATATATATATATATATATATATATATATATATATATACACATATATATAGTAGCACACTACTCACCAGGCAGTGTGAAGGAATTGTTGAGGTTGAGGTAACAGAACATGAGTGGTGATTATGAACATAATGGTTACTTCTCTATCTGAACCGTTATGTTCATAACCACCCTCCTGTTGCTGTCTTGGTGGCATCCCACTGTTCCTTGGTGTCAGTGCTATATATATATATATATATATATATATATATATATATATATATATATATATATATATATATATATATATATATATATATATATATATATATAGTAGCACACTACTCACCAGGCAGTGTGAAGGAACTGTTGAGGTTGAGGTAACAGAACATGAGCGGGGATTATGAACACAACGGTTACTCCTCTATCTGGACCGTTTTGTTCATAACCACCCTCCTGTTGCTGCTTTGGTGGCATCCCACTGTTCCTTGGTGTCAGTGCTGTCTTGTGACACATTATATAGCAACAGGAACTGCACTGTATCAGAATGTTAAAGCTGACACTTTCCATGGTTCAAGTGACACATGATCTACCTGTCTTGATGGGTGAGGACGGAAAGAAAGGAGTAGAAAATTGTTCAAGTAAAAGGGATTGTAAGATGTAAGTTAGAGTATCAGACTTGAAAGAACATAGATAAAAAGTAGGCAGTGGAGGTCATTTGTATGGGAGTAGAAATATTTTTCAAAGAAATTTAACAAGTTGTGATATTGGGATCATTAGAAGTGGGAGGATCAGAAGTAGGAGGTATGGAAGTAAGGGCAGTATGTGGGCAAGAGGGGTCTAGGAGAGAGGAATCATATTAACAGATTCACAAGAGAATCCAGGATAGAAAAAGGAAAAGGCCAAGCGAAAATTGGTTGGACCAGAGACTGAAGTCCGAGACATCGCAGCTTCTCTGGTCCTGAAGTCGCTCCACAATGGCAATAGGTTTGGATACAGATGGGCCATGTGAATGAAGTGTTGAAGTTGAGATAACAGAACAGGGGTGGTGATTATCAATATAACGGTTACTGCTTCATCTGCACAGTTACATTGATAGCCACCCCCTGTTGCTGCTTTGGTGGCATCCCACAGTTCCTTGGTGTCAGTGCAGGAGTTGTCTTGTGCCATTACACAGCCACACAAACGGCCCCGTATCAGGGCTTTGTAGCCGACAGTTCCTGTGGCTGTGTGAGATGACAGTACCATGGACTGTTCTGTGGCATGCTGACCAGCGAGGGTTGCCAATCAGGCAGTGTTATGGATCAAGAAGTGGGGCTGCAAAGCCTCCTCCAACACCTGCAAACACAAACTCAGAAGAGGGCAGAACTGCTGCTACTTTTCCCCCACTGGACCACAGGCTCACATCTTGACTTAAATCTGCACCTATTCTCTGCACCATGAAGACAGGATACAATGGATGTTATATAAAGATAAGGTTATCAGATATGATTACCATTCCAAAGTTCACCTTAGTGTTCTACTGAGATATCATTTAAGAACACTCTACAGCAAAGATTTATCTCTTACATTTATTTAAACAATTGCTACACATAATAGTTTCCTTGTCAACTTTAAACATGGTAATTCTGATCTTATATCCTCGTACACTGCTTATATCCATCAAATGTTTACTCCCAATTGTGATATGATGACTCCACTGTTTTGAACCTAAAAATGCAAAGAGGTTTTCTACAAATAGCAAAACATTACATGAACACAGTTTATATGCACCACAAACAATAGACTCCTTTATCTTGTTTGAAAACTTATTCATCAGGCACAAAACTAGATGCAAAAACTCAAATTCAGAAGTTCAGTTTCTTTCTAGACTTAATAAAACTATATTCAACTTTCTGCTACCAGTATGTTCACTCTTTTCTCTCTCACGCTGGTTAACTACTGAAACTCTTGTCTTCAGCTTTTCTACTTTCCTATCACTTTTTAAGTCATTTAAAGTTATCAAGACACTTCTGGAGCTAAATTGGCCTTCCTTTTGAAACAGCAATTAATATTTTTTATATTTTCTTTTAGTTTTTAGTTTTTTAAGCTCTTGGTCAGTCTCCCTAATCATGTAATAATAAATAAATAAATATATTTCTTAACTTCTCATTCCTCAGGCATTAACAAAGGAACAACAGAGGGAACACTTGCATCTTGCTTTACTCCCTTGAGGGGGTGAGTTTGTAGCTGCTCCTCACCGCTACGATGGCATGGGAGCGAGGTGAAGTGACGGGATCAAACAGTGGAACCAGATAGGCTGACACATCCTCCTGGGGAGTAAAGGTATTGGTGCTTGTGATGTTAATATAGGTTTAATTCTACACTTTGTTTACTCATCAATTAAAGATAAATTTACATAAAGTTTGTAGGGATAAACGTGTGACAGTGTTAATGTTACATATCCATGAATTAAGGCTTTTTACAATGACTAAATTTTTCTTTCAGTAGCTAGCTCAATGAAGAAATTATTCAGTTTGCTATTTTACTTGAAAAAAAAATTTCTTCTTATCAGAGACTGAAAAAAATTCAGTATCAATAGAATAATATTGTAAGAAAGAGGTGTTTTAGCTCCCTTTCATGACCCCACCTGCTCACAGAGGAAAGCCAGTCGGTCTAAGAGCATTGCACCCTCTGCCACTGCTGCCAAGGATGCCCGGAGCAGGAAGAACCTCTCTAGTTTGTGTTTACCAATGCTGTATTTCTGGTCATACTCATCCAACTCCTTATCTGTTACCTTTTGAGATGGAGAAAAGTGAAAACATGAAGAGAAAATAAAAAAGTAATTGAACAACTACAAGATATTCATAACAAGGCATTCACGTTTGCTTTTCCTTTTTCAATACACCCACCATACCTTTTCCCTTCTATGCATCCTGTCACTATTAATTTCTCCAGATCACTTTTCCCACAATGTGACTGAGGAATTGTAGTTACCCTTTTTTCAATGGTCTTGAGTCAAGAGTGTTCCCACATGCTAATCAAATATCTTCCATGTACTAAATCATCCTTATCTCTGAAAGAACACAGCCAAGCCAAGCACTCCAGCACTTACATTTATGGACACTCCGAGCCTTGCCATGGCTGCTTTTGAATACTCAGTGAAGCTTTGGCATTTGGCTGAGAGGCGGCCAACGTGTGACAACTTTGAGACATCCTCAAGTTTGTCTTCCAGCACCACTTGCAGTAGTGCTCGCCAGTAGAGAGAGTCTGGCCCACTCTGGAGGAGATAAAAGGGTAGAAGATAACAAAATCAAATGGATCCAAAAATCAAATGAGAATCATTAGCTACAAGTTTAGTAGAACTATTTTAGTTCCTTGTTTGGAGTTTGGAACAAATACGAATATTTTTTTCTTTTCATCTCTGTAGTTTAAACTAAATAATTCCTTTCATTACATAGACAGTGACAAAGGGTACATGAAATTAGTGCATCTTAAGACTCACTATGTTTCCCTGAGTGAGACGGTCAGCAGCCTGCGAGGACAGCATGCGAGTGTTCCTTCCAAGGGAGAACCTCCTTCCCCTCAAAAAGGAACTGAGAGGAAACCCATACTCCAGGTTGGGGATTCTGGATGGGTGGAGAGGGTCTATGTCCCCCTCACCCTGTCCCTTAGTGGTGGGTGCCTCTGGGGGAACTTGTAAGTGTGGTGATGGAAGGTCGTTGCAGTGCTTCTCTACTGTATTGGAACATTGCCCTCTTGGTGCTAAACACACTTCCTTCTCGGTGGTGGGATGGATGAGTGACTCCTTGCTCCTGTGGGGTGACTCAGTGATAGCTGTGTTTCCAACTTGTTCATAATGGCTTGTGGAAGACTGTGAGGCACTACAATCCTGCTTGATCACTGTCATAAGGTGCTCCTCTCCTGCATGTTGTATCACACCGTTATCTTCTTTGTGAACTGGTGTTGATCCACTTAACCCTGCCACATCTGGGGGTTTTCTCTGGTTGAAGGTGTTTCTTGAATACTCCTCTTCTAGTAAGTGATAGCAGCACCCAACATTGCAGAGGAAATTAACTTTGGGGTTTGCTATAAATAACCTGAGGCTGCTGGAGGCCAGGTTGCCACATGTATGCAGGCCAACCAAACCTAGCACAGACATATCGTTCACCATGCAAGCTGTATCTGCCAGTGGTGAGTGTTGCTCTTGATACTTGGTGTTGTCTTTGATAGGTGTAGTGGGGTGTGTCTGGCCCCTCAAAGTGTTGGGGCAATCAGGTAAAACATCTGATGTGTCTTCAAAATCTATTGACTGTCTTCTGTTCCCTGATATTACCTTTTCTGACACTAAACACCTACTATTCTGACTCTCACTTGTGACCTTATTTGACCCAACAGCACTCCTGACCAACTCCAGCAAATCTGTGTCCTCCGTGATGAACTTAGTCACCCCAAGAAACCGGCCATTGAGTTGGGTTGGAAGACCTTCCTCTTTTACTCCAGTGTTCTGAAGTCTTACATCACCCTGCCTCCTGTCCTGTTCATCCTGCTGTTGCTGCTGCTGGATGATGACCTTCCTCCTGCGGCTCTTCCCCTTTTTGACGCGGCGCCCCTCTGTCTGGTCTTGCGAGGTCAGTGTCAGGTTGTCCCACAGCCTCTGATAACAACAGCGGCTGACTCACTGACGCAGAGAGTTTTGTATATGATAATAATGGTGGTATAGGAAGGCACATAAGTTATCAGACACAATAGGCATATCATAGTTGTAACAATGTAGTAATAATGGTAATACTAGCAGTGGTAGTAGTAGCAATAGTTGTAATGGTATAAGAATTAGTAACATTTAGGCTTACAACTAAGTCCTGTGTCTGTCAAAAGTATGGTTCCTTAAGTTCAAATCATACATGTAGGAAACAGCTGGTGGTGAAGTGGATGCAGCAACAGTTGTGAAAAAAAAGCAGCTGACAAAGAATTGTATAGTAACATATTCCCTAATCTTAAAAGATTCAGGGAAGCTACCTTGAGCTTGGTGTTACGGGCAAGGGCAGATGAAGTGTTAGAGCTGCTGGAGTCTATTGCCACAACCCGCTGGTCATACTGCAGGACTAGAGAGGAACTCAGGTAACCTCGACCACTGCCAAGGTCAACCAGCCATGTCACGTCCAGCCCTTACCACACACAAAGGTAGCTGGTGTTATTAAGGAACTAAAAGTAAACCTCGCTAATAAGAGAACATATATGAGTTGTGAATATTGAGTCCATTGGATAAAGGCAGACACGTAAAGGAATGAAGAAACCAATAAAGCTTTTGGATTTCATACATTCATATCTACCTTTTGCCAGGCGAGCAATGACCTGACCCATGACCTCCACTTCATGGGTCTTCTTGAGGGACATAATCCCCTTCATGGGCAAGACACTGATCTCTGCAGAACCATACTGATCCAAAATCTGGCAAGAAAATAACTCTTATGACTTGATATACAATACTGCAATGCTACTTTTTACCGATATTTCTCTCCCTCATTCATCTTGATGGAAGTAGAAAAGTGAACATAATTGAATAACAATGTCAAGGTTAAATACACATTAAACTGCTATTATATTTGTTACTTAGAAGTTAATGTGGCGGAAACTTTGTATAGGTTAGATCAATTTATGGTTTAAGATGAGAGAACATACATAGTTGTTCATTCTCTTGTAATTTGGTTAATAATGGATGTCTAAGGAAACCAAAGGAAAGCAAAAAAATTTTTTTTCTTCTCCCCAAGGAATCAGTAGCATCAGAATTCTAACATGAGGAATCTTTATCCTCTACAATGAGTGCAAATAAGTGTTGCAACAAAAATGCATGTTAACTCTCTCATCACATTTTAATGGCCTTCACTCACCTGCTCAATGGGCGTTGTCACCCCCAGGGCAGCTGGGCAGTGTTTGCACACCTGCGACAAGAAGGTGGGAAGGTCACTAGATGACAGATTCCATGGCTCAGCATTGTTTTCAATTGTGTTGTGGTCTGTAAAGTGAAGAGTGTGGCACTGCTGTATCATGTGCATCACAACAACCACAGATCTTACTACTGGGCCTCATGACTTACAGTATATATATATATATATATATATATATATATATATATATATATATATATATATATATATATATATATATATAATGTTGTAAGTTACCTGCACAATAAAATACCTTAATTAGAATATAAAGGAATTGTCCACAATATGTTTTAGCTCCTGGTCCTGTAGTGACTGGAACTGCTCATAAAATACTGATCAATCCACTGGACTTATGATAACTATCAATGATCACGAAACAACACATCTGAAACTTACCAGGGTTGTGAGGCAGAGTAGCCGAGGGCAGCCGGTGGAGAGCTTCTGGCGGGAGACTAAGGAGGTCATGTTGTATCTGAGTGGGAAGGAGGGTTTCCCAGTGTCTAAGAGTTAGAAAATCCACCATATGACACCCAATCATAGGCAGCAGAGGAGACAAAAACTTCACCACCTTTTCTAGTGCCTCGTTCACCTGCTGTAGGGAAGCCATTACTTTCTTCTTACATCACATTTCCTTCACCTGCATCTTGACCTGGTGTAAAGGATTATAGAGTTGATTAAGATGCTGTGTAAGTAGTAGTCAATGAACTTAAGGCAACTTACAACCATAGGCGGCAAGGAATGTACTCTTATCTGATAATAACTACTTGTGGGTCCTGGAAGCCGGCACAATTTATCTTATCTGATAGGAACTAACGGACATTATGTGCATCTTACAAAATCTAAGCTGGTTAATATTTGTACATAGGTTTGGGTAAAATCTAGTATAGCTTTAGTCAAAAATGTATGCACAAATCATTACCTTATATAGGTTTCCTCAAAATTGAAACTTTGTAATTTGCAACAAAAACAATTTGCAAAGAGGGATAATTATTCAAATGTGGGATCTTTTATTTTTGACTTGAGACTGATTGAGAAAAATAAATGGTCACTTTCTACTAGTACCATGGAATTAAAAAAAATAGGCACAGCTTACAGGTACGGCAGCCGTACCTGTAAGTGCTCGCTTATAGATACAGCGCATGACTAACTCTTGGGTAATAAAATATAAAAAGCTTATATAACCGAATCAAACCTAACATAACCATAACCTAACGAATGCTGTATTCTCATAGTACTTGCTTGTAGATACGACACGTGCCTTACCTTTGGGTAGAAAGCTTATATAACTGAACCTAACCGAACCAAACATAACATAACTTGAAAGATGCTTTACCAGGTAAATAATACGGCACAAGCCGTACCAATAGCGGATGAATAGATGATGACAACTCAGTACGACTGCTGTATCTCTAAGCACTTCGTAAAAAATAACCCTAATTATAATTAAATCTAGCCTAACCTAGGTACTAGAAAAATTTGTATTGTTTTCTGGTGGTGAATAGTTTCTTCACTATATCCATCCATATACCCGGCGTATATTCCCCTTAAAGATGATTAGCCAAGAAAAGGCGTCTTATCCACCCAAGAATCCCGCATTCCCACAAGTCCTCAGGCTTATTAAGAGTGAAAAGGATATCTTATATATGTATTTGCGATGGAAATGAATGTTAAAATCATTCGAAATGGATCAAAATTTATACGGAAAGTGTTAACAATATCCAGGTGCATTATTGTGAAGATGTCAAATTTTACAATTATTTCTTAACACAGCATCCCAATACAAACACACACACACACACTTCCCTCTCCTTCCCCACCGTCACCCAACTCAAATACGTCATGCATTAACACTGGTGCCGTGCGCATCATGAATCACAATAAGGGTTACCTCGTCTGCTCTTCACAACCTCACAGGAACCTCATGTTCATTTGTGGTGACGGCAGGTGACGGCGTGGTGGTGAGGCAACAACCAATATGGCAATATCAGTATATCACCTACACTTTCCATATTCTCGGTTCTGTATCCACTGTCTAGAGTACATTTTTAGAAAGGCAAGTGGATTTGAAACAAGCTCCTAATGACTGCTGGTTTGGAGATACGTAAAACAGCAGTGTGATAACGTGGCAGACAGACATTATTGGCTTACCTGTACTACTCACTACTCACCACAAGGAAGGGTTCAAGGGTGGTCAAAAGTGTTGCCACTTGCCAGCGGCTCATGATTGAAAAGTATACTGAGCAGTCCAGTGAGTGTTGCGGGTGAGACTTTTTAACGAATCACTTAAAAACATGCTCTTCCTTATTTACTTTGCATTATCATATCACCATTGTTATCATAATTTTGCAATACATTAAATAAATAGTCAAATGTAGGATAGCGACCTTTGGCATCTTAAGGAAGCTCTGTTGAGCAGAGGCCAGAGGGCAGTTCCTGGCAATTTCCTGCCTCTTCCTGGGAAGCTGCCAACTGTAACCTACTACTATTCAGTAAACCACACCAAGAAGGCCCTTGTGTTTAATTGTTTATCTGAATACCTTACATGGCGCAGTGAGATGGCGTCCTCAAGGCACCCTAGGTTCTCATCGAACGGCAGCCGGCAGGTGAGGACTAGGCAGCCCCTCGTCCTTTCAATGGAGGATGCAAAGACACTGCTACGCACCAACAGGGCCTCTCTAAGCACCGCACGCCAAGCGTCGAGTGGCAAGCTGTCCGCTGCTGCCACACCTGAGAAGTGTGCCATGGAAATGACATCAGTAGGCTTCAGGTCGTGGCGTCGGTCAGTGGAATCCTGGCTGAGGCTGGCGAAATGGCCACACCAGGAGGTAGTGCTACACAATACACATCCGGCTACGCTGTGTCCCCTCTGCAATGCACGCTGGATGCGAGATACGACACCAGGCAATGGGAGGCGCTGACACCTAAGGAGGCACTGGATGCCATAGGTAAGCTCGTGCGACAGTCGTAGAACCAGGCAGTTAAGTGGCGTGATTTTTTCGGAGTGCATCAGGGCAGCGGCGAGTCGGTCAGTGTGTACATGACCCGGTGTGCCCAGGAGGCGGCGGACTGCAGTTTTCAGTATCCCAGGTGTGATGGTGACCTCACTGAGTATATGTTACTACGGAAGGTGATGGTTGGCCCTTGTGTTTATCTGAATACCCTACATCAAAAGATTGTAAAGAATAAGATCATTGTGCAATATTCAGCCCAAGAAATTCCTGCTTGTTAATATGTAACGTGTGCATAAGGATATTATAGAAGTCTTTCCAAAGGACCAAACATTAAGAGTATGTGGATGAATTTCCTTAAGCATTAGGCTGGGTAGTAGATGGTTTCTTTATCTGTTACTCCAGTTATTATTCACTGTGATAACAAGGAATGATCACCTTACTATACTGTACAGGAAGTTTTTATTTTATGCAAGGGTTGTATACGCAGTTATTATGCTTAGTTTTAATGTTGCATGATTCAAATAGCAATTCAAAGGTTTAAAAAAATGTATATAAATTTAGCTCATAGTTGCAGCACAATTTTCTTCAAATTTCATATATATTTTAGATAATCTTCATTGAAATTGTGATACACATTTTTATTCTGAAATCATATATTTTAAACACATCAATTAAGATTCTACTGTACTCCTGTGTGATGTTTTAATCCTCAACATTGACTCACCTTCAGGAAGCCTCAGTTGAGAAGCCGAGCAGCCGTCCCTTTGTGGTGTCCATCGAGGGCAACATTGGCAGCGGCAAGTCCACCTTCCTGAACCACTTCTCAGCCATGCCCGGAGTAGAGACACACCAGGTACTAACACCAACACCAACACCATGTTAGGTCCTCCTACTCCTCCTTTGTACTCCTTCTTCCTCCTCTTCTTCCTCCTCTTCCTCCTCCTCTTCCTCCTCCTCTTCCTCCTCCTCTTCCTCCTCTTCTTCCTCTTCCTCTTCCTCTTCCTCCTCCTCCTCCTCCTCCTCCTCCTCCTCCTCCTCCTCCTCCTCCTCCTCCTCCTCCTCTTCCTCTTCCTCTTCCTCTTCCTCCTCCTCCTCCTCTTCCTCTTCCTCTTCCTCTTCCTCTTCCTCTTCCTCCTCCTCCTCCTCCTCCTCCTCCTCCTCAGCATAGTGTTGGAATCCGCGCAGTAATGCATTTATAGACCAGGTATATAAATAGATCAATAGAAAATATTGAAACAGAGATGACACCAACACATACCCAAACTTTTGTATATAAGAAGCAAGTGTTTGTTAATTCTGTCAACACAGTCATGGGGAGAATATATACTCATGATTGCAACCCATCCCTAGGAACCCATTAACAAGACCAACCTGGAGGGTTACAACCTTCTGGATATGCTGTACAAGGACCCTTAACGCTGGAGCTTCCTGTTCCAGTTGTACGTACAGCTGACGCGCCTCAACATCCACCTGCACCCCACCTCCTGTCCCGTCAAGCTGATTGAACGCTCACTGCAGAACAACAGGTGAAGGTGAGAGAGAGAGAGAGAGAGAGAGAGAGAGAGAGAGAGAGAGAGAGAGAGAGAGAGAGAGAGAGAATGTCAATTATAAATGTTTCAATATTTTACTCTTTAGTGTTTATATATTGTTAAGATATTTCTTGACTGTATATTTTGCAAATTTGTTTTATTTTATTAAGTATCAAAGACTTAAAATAGTTGCACGTAAAGAATGTAACCTTAAGCACAGTGTTCTCTGCAAGTACTATGAGCTGCTGGACTCCAAGCTTGACATTGGCATTGATCTGATCGGTGGGTTGTGGTGATCACATGGTGTTTGCATAGCTCAGTCTTACCTTGATTTTTATACTTTATTTGATTTATTTGATTTGATTTTTTAGAAGAGTGCTTGCCTTGCCTCACTTCCTAGACTTAACACTATCTATCTGTATATCTATCTGTTTCATTCCTGTCGTCTCCATTTATTCCATTACCTTGGGTGGTATAGTGTAAGTAACCTTGGTGTGTGTTGCAGTGTACCTCAGGACCAGCCCGGAGGTGGTTGGACCTCAAGAAATCAGTCATCATGGGGCAGAAAGCTTGTCTCACCTGATCACTCTCACCACAACCATCACTGTCACTCATTCCCATTCAGTAGCACCCATTCAAGGATACCCTCAGGTAGGACCCCCTCAGGTAGGTTCCATTTAGCGTCCAATGTCTGTTATTTTGACAAATAATTATATATTCTATATAGTATAAGATTTTTACATTTCATTACCCAAAAGTTAGGGTTCTCAACCTTAGATTTTTTTCTGGATTTGGGTATTAAAATGTAAAAATCTTAGATAACCGAACCAAATCTAACCTAACTTAAAGATTTTAGTACCTGAAACAGAAATGAGTAACACTTAATACCTGAAATGAGTGATAGCACAAATGTAACTATGTAATCTAACGCATGCGACAACCAGCAAATAGTAAATCTGGAAACAGTAAGCTTGTTGACTAAGTCTTCCTTTTGTGTTACTATTGTGTCAGGATTGAGAGGCTCTTTGAAACACATGGTAGCAGGTGGTGGTGGGTCATAACAACGTCTGTACACCAAACACTGTCTTACATTTACAACCTGCTACTGGTACATCCCTCAGGCTTAGCCATGCACCATGCCTTGCTACGCGAGGACACAGTTATAAGCTTAATAACATTCCATTCAGGACCCATAAGAGAGGTAACTTCTTTGATGCAAGGATTGTTAACGGGTGGAACAGTTAACCGGAAACTGTTGTGTGTGTGTGTGTGTGTCCTTGCATCAACTCGTTTGAAAATGGTTTTGACAACTATGAGAGAGATGCACTGAGAAGAGGCATCCTTATGAGTTATACTTCCTAGCCTCTTTACTATCACTAAGATAAACAATCACTACTTGGCTATTTGATTTCTCTAATTACAACTTAGATGATTAATTAGGTTAGGTTAATTAATTAGCCTGAAGAGAACAGTGCCAGCCGGGGATTGGATGTGAAATAATTATGAAGGTGATGTTTAAAAGTTTCAACGGTAGCTGAGTTAATGATGTTTGAGGGTAATTAATTAGTTAGTTAGTTAATTATTCCGCACAAATGTTAGGTTATGGTTAGGTTAAGGTTGTTAGGTTAGGTTACGTTTATGTTATGGTTAGGTTAAGTTAGGTTTGGTTCAGTTAGGTCCGGTTATATAAGATTTTTACATTTAGTAGTAGTAGTAATAATAATAGTAGTCAATCAATCAATCATTATTTCATACTATACAACAGCATGTATATTACATATTTTAGCTTCTGAATCAGTATAAGTTTGTCTAAGTGTAAACATATATGTGATCCTCTACAAGGTTTATGAGTTTGAACCCAAAAAATTCTTGCTAAAATAATATCCATACTATAATCTAATACATCTATTTGATATATATATATATATATATATATATATATATATATATATATATATATATATATATATATATATATATATATATATATATATATATATATATTTTTTTTTTTTTTTTTTTTTTTTTTTTTTTTTTTTAAACCTTAAAAATTATCTATAACAACGTCCGTTTAAAAATAAGTTCTTATTAGAATAAATATGGCAGAATTCTTTCTAAAAACAAACTTAAAATATCTAGTTTGTATTAAAGCCATATGGTATTTTAATAGAAGTAAATTACAATGATTAGCGACATCATGGTTACTGGCATGAAAAGGATATATTTTGATCCTTTTGATGATCCTTGCATATGCTGTTTCAAATGTCTTGAAGATATGACTAGAATAGATAGTTGCATTATCCCACACCTGTTACCCATAATCAGGTACACAGTAATCCTTAAACAAGTACAGAAAGGACGCAGGAATTTATCATACACTTTTCAGTGATTTGTCGGGTGTTGATCTGTCTGGACCGAGATATTACGCTACCCACTTACACCATAATATAAACTGTCGGCCCTGTTTAACTTGGGGCCGACAGTTTATATTGTATTGTACGGGGCAGCCTGCTACGTTTTCAAGCATTCCAGATTACTGCAAGTCTTTGAAAAAATTACTATATCACCAGCATATGCAATTACACTCATACTTCGGTTTAACGGATTTCGGAAGCAACGGACAATTTGAAAGTCCCGTGGTACGGATGGAGATGTGGCAACACTGGACAGCCAGCAGTGCAACAACACGTGTAGCTCATTGTTCCATGGTTTTTGACCTTGTGCTCAAATTATCATAATTTTCTACAACCATGTCATCTGGAGGAAAAGTAGAAAAGAGAAAAAGGGTGAATTTAACTGTAGCACAGAAGTTTGAGCTGATCAAAATGTTGGAAAGTGGTAAGTCTGATTTTCAATTAAAATTGTTGATTTACTATATTATAGTGTATATTTACAGTGTACAGGTATTTTACACTGTTAGATTGGATAGTATGCTTGATTAAAAGTGCAGTACTGTATATATTACTCTGTCTTGCGTAACGTAATTGTTAATATTAGCCGTAACATGGGTATTCATACCGTAGATTCCGATTATCGGTACTAACGGACAATCGGCATTATCGGACTGATGCTCCCCCCTTTTAGTCCGTTAAACCAAGGGATGAGTGTAATAGTAGTAGTAGTAGCAGCAGTAGTAGTATTAATAATAGTAGTAGTAGTAGTAGTAATAATAATAGGATTAGTAGTAGTAGTAGTAGTTCAAGTAGTGGTAGTAATTGTAGCAGAAGTAGTAATAATAATAATAATTTGTTAATAATAGTAATAATAATAATGGAAAAAGTGTCTAAATTTTGGTTTAAGTTAGGCTGTTCCAAGACGCTGTGTGTGTATCTGTACGTGTTTGTATATGTATGTTTTAAGATTCGTGATGTGGTGGTGAATAGGCATGCGTGTGTATGTGTGCGGCTGTGTTCTATTGATAGTGTGGTGAGGACAGTGTTTGTGGCAGGGCTGGGTGAAAAGTTTATCTGTTCAGGAACCAAATAACCAAAATGATCACAAAACATGGTTATTGGTATTACTATAATGATTCCTACATATGATATCGTAGAATATTACATAATTATTATTCTACGGCAGTGATTCGAACACATAAATAAACACAATATTGTCTAACAATAGCCCTAATAATAATAATTATATATATATTATATATATATATATATATATATATATATATATATATATATATATATATATATATATATTATATATATATATATATATATATATATATATATATATATATATACATATATATATATATATATATATATATATATATATATATATATGTATGTATATATATTATATATATATATATATATATATATATATATATATATATATATATATATATATATATATACAGTAAACCCTCTATAAATCGGATCAATTGGGGGAATCCCTTGTCGATATATCCGAAGATCCGATTTATCCTGCTACACACGCAAAATCACTAAAACACTTTAGTATCCAAACTTAATACGTATACTACAGATAATAATTGCATTTTTAAACTTACCTGTATTTATGTATGTTACTTCTATGCTCTGTCATCAAATATAACTTCTGGAACCTCGGGTGTATTGTGTGTGTGTGTATTTGAAAGCCAAAAGAGCCGGCTCTATTGAGTGAACGAGAACGAAAGAATCGGCTCCCTGAAAAGAGCCAGAATTCCCATCACTATTGAAAACTAATATGGAGACCGAGATTCAGATCCAAGACATTACGCGACCCATTTACACCATAATATAAACTGTCTGCCCCTGTTTAACTTGGGGCAGACAGTTTATATTATATTGTACGGGGCAGCCTGCTACGTTTTCAAACATTCCAGATTACTGCAAGTCTCTGACAAAATTACTATGTCAAATGAAAACTAATATGGAGACCGAGATTCAGATCCACGTATTACAATGTAGATAATGGTGCCATTGTACTATATTGGGCGTACTTATATTACCCAGTGAAGTATAAATCTAACCTCATCACGTTAAGGTGTTCTTGTACTTGTTCTTGTTCTTGTTGGAATAGATCTATACCTATTATTAGTTACTTGGCATGTGACCAAGGATGATTATTAAAATTATACCTTTTCCATTTTCTTTGATTTAACACTGCAGGAGGAACACAAGAAATAAGGCAGCTAATATTTTCGTATTAAAATGGCAAAAATCTGTTCTACCTCAAGTTCAGGCCACAAAATCGAAAATAGGGGCTTTGACCTTCGGAAAAAAGCCTATTTTTGGAGAAGCATCGCATCATCTAGAGTCGAGATGATGTGATTAATTACTGGCAGCTACATTAGGTGCTGTTATTTAGTGGTGGCAGTCCGTCAGTACCGACGGAAGGTCCGTCACTGATGGACTTCTGTTTCGCTGGCGGACTGATGACTGACGAAAACTTTGAAACACTGACGGAATAAGCGCCGACGGAAGCGATTTTCGGCCGTCACCCGAATCGTCACTAACCCGAAAAGCAAAGACGACACACTACAGAAAGTTCTACGTGACCGCGCTGCGTCATATCAGTTACTCAATAGCCTGCTGGCTTTCGTAAGGAAAGTTTTTTTTTTTCGCGAGCTCTCCGCTTCTGCGGTGCAGTTTTAAGTTTTTAACTTGTTACAAAAGTTTCAACTTGTTACAAAAGAAATTTCTGTAGTGTGGACGGGGCTTTAGTATTCCAACTCGCGTTTGATCAAGTGAAGTAACATTGTTTAAATTGTTTTTCACCGCATTTCTCGACTTTTATAGATCATGGATAAATATCTTAGCAGAGACAGAAGCAGGTGCAGGAGTGTGTCTACTGATAGACGTGATAGTGATGATTTAGCGATGACGAAAGCGCGGTTAAAATAACGATGACGGAGTGATGGACTGACGACTGACGAACTGGGGCGGCCTGAAATAATGACGGACTGGCGGGCCGGCCGCTGGCGAATGACGAATGACGGACCGGCAAAATTTACTAACGCGCCCACCACTGGTTATTTATATAGTAATTATAGCTACGTGCGCTAATCGAAGTCCGTCTTCCCAGGCCCCTCACTCCGGCCCTTCTGGTCGCCTTTTACTACCTACTAATTTTCTCGCAGCTTCCATCACAGAGCTAATGATAATGATAATGAAACTGACAATAAAAATCAAATTAAGCATAATAAGTAATACTGTTGAGATAGACAGACATACAAAGACTGACTTAGTGGAGGAGGAGGAGGAGGTGGATGGGCGAAGCAATAGTCGAAGAATGTGAGGTGTGGGTGAGGTCTGACATAGTTGTGGCATAGCAGACGAGCCAACACGCCTTCCCCACCTCATTGAAAGACTCATATGAACCACCTCCCCTCTCTCTCTCACCCCCTCTCACTCCCCTTATCACCCCTTCCTTCCTCTCTTTCGTCTCCTTTCCTCTCTTTCCATCTTTATCATCTTCCTGGGTTTCCAATACTTTTCCTTTCCATCCTTCATTTTTTTCTTTATTCCTTCATTATTTCTTCCTGCCTTCATTCTTTATTTTTATTTTATTTTTCCTGTCTCACTTTCACTTCCTTTTTTCTTATTTTCTCATTGCTCTTTATCACATTTCCTACTCCTTTCCTTTTTTTTCTAATTATTCCCATCCATCTCCTCGCATTTTCTTCTCAATTTTTATTACACTTTCCTTCTCCTCGTCCTCCTTCCCCCCTCCTCCACCTCCTCCTCACTGGCATACTCAGGATTTCTTCTCGTTGGATCTCGCTGGTCGCTCATACATACAGAAGATCACTGGAACTATAGAGGAGGAGGAGAAGAAGAAGAAGAAAGAGGTCACAGAGACGGTCTTAGGATAATGTGAGTGAGAAATGGAGGGACATGAGAACAATAGAAAGGAAATAGGGTTTAAGAGGTTCACGACAGCCTCACGCCCTCCTGTGACCTCACGTAAAGGATATGCCATAAGTAAGACAGGAATAGTGTGGAGTAGAGGGCGTCCTCATCTAATAGTAGTAGTAGTAGTAGTAGTAGTAGCAATAGTAGTAGTAATAATTGTAGTAGTAGTAACGTTTTGGGGTAATTTTTTATTTTTTATTTTTTTACTTCTCTGTTTTTATCTCCCTCTCTTTCTCTCTGTACACACACACACACACACACACACACACACACACACACACACACACGTCCGTAGTTTAACCAGCGAACGCACAGCGGCTCTGAAGTTAACACCCTCAGGCAGTTACATTGAGGAGGAGGAGGAGTTAGCATGGATAGGAGGCAGGAAAAGGTGGTGGGGGGTCATGACGAGTGAGCAAAAGTGAGAGTGAGGTGAGGGAGAGGAGGGATGAGTAGGAGTGAAGGGAACAACATGAGATCAGAGGCTTGTGTTGGCGGGGCAAAGGAGGGGAAGGGGTAGAGGGGTTACGAGATACTGTGAGGGGTGATAGCGCTTTGAATAGGGAGGAGGTATAGGTACAAGGGAGAGTGATAGGAAGGGTTGTAGGTGGTGGAAGAGGCTTGGGTAGTGGTGGTGGGTGGTGGTGGAGGGGAGTGCCATCACCACCACCTTGTAACGCCCGAGGCTCACCACTTATGTGTGTGGCACTGTGCCTCTTGATGCCACTTCACCACCTTCAGGCACCTCAGGCGACACTCAGATCCCTAACCCCCCTCCCTCCTTCCCTCTTTCACTCCCTCCTTCCCTCTTTCCCTCCCTCTCTCCCTCATGTCATCTTCACGTCTCCTTTCCTTCATCCATCCAGCTGTCATCTCCATCCTTCTCCCCTTCATTCCCTCCCTCCCTTTTTCTCTCCCTTCCTTCCTTCATTTATTCATTCATTCATTCTCTTTTATCTCTAACACCACCTTCCCTCCTTTCATTATCTTTTCTCCATATTATTTCGCCTTATTACTTGTTCCTTATACCTTCCTTCCCTCCTTCCCTCCCTCCCTCTTTCCCCTCCTCTCTCCTGTTTTTCCTTCCTTCCTCCTTCTTTAACCCTTCCTCCATCTCAGTCTCTTTATATTGCTTAATTCTCTCTCTCTCTCTCTCTCTCTCTCTCTCTCTCTCTCTCTCTCTCTCTCTCTCTCTCTCTCTCTCTCTCTCTCTCTCTCTCTCTCTCTCTCTCTCTCTCTCTCTCCAACCGCCTTTTCTCCAACCCCCTTTCCTCCACCCCCTTTCCTCCACCCATTTTTTCCTTCAACCACCTTTCCATCCACCCTTATCCTCCAACCCCCTTTTCCTCCATTTTCCCTCCATTCCTCCTTCCCTTCAATTGTCAAACATTGCACGTCTAGTTTTTTTTTTTCAACATTTTCTTTAATTATTCTCGTCATTTATCGCCTCGACTTTTCTTTCTTTCTTTCAAGTTTTTATTAATTTTTCAAAAATGCAATATATATTTTTTCTCTGGTTTTATTCCTATTCGGTTTATTTATTTATTCATTTTTATCGTTACTGCTTTTTCTACTTTTTTTTGTACTCACTGATCTTTTTTTTCTATTTATATGTGATCAAAGCGACGGTCTTCTAGGTTCTAACCTTATTCCTTATTTTTTTTCTCATTATATTAATCTACTTCGTTTCCGCCTTAGTTTTATTTTGTTTACACTTTTCTCTTCGGTTTTATCATTCCTTCCTCTACTTATTGTATTATAAAAAAAAATATTTTCATTTGGGGTTACAGAGAGAGAGAGAGAGAGAGAGAGAGAGAGAGAGAGAGAGAGAGAGAGAGAGAGAGAGAGAGAGAGAGAGAGAGAGAGAGAGAGAGAGAGAGAGAGAGAGAGAGAGAGAGAGAGAGAGAGAGACAAAGTTTTCTCACAATCAATATTCAGAGAGGGTTTGGTACTGGAATGAGGTGTGGGGGGCCTCATCTCTCCCTTGTGATGTGATGGAATGGCAATATTTATGTATCTGTGACGTAAAATGATTTTCGATTTCGTGGGTAAAAATGTTTCATTAAAATTGAGGTCGTACTTTTTTTGCCATTTTACTACAAAATTGTTAATCCTAGTGCAAATATGCATATAGACAAAGTTTTGTAGCTTGATAACGTCTATATGATACGGTGATCAACCTTCCAGTACTCGTTGGATTGGATCATCGCCAGATCTACAACTTTGTTCCCAATAACCATCTTCGTAAATCAAAGCTTAATGCCAATTTCCGCGTTCCGTGACACGTATATGTAATTTATTGGCTTTATCATACATTTTGTTCCTACAGAATTATAATAACTTCTTACGTTGATATAAAAAAGATACAGAAATGACCTTCTAAGAACCTAGAAGGGCCTGAGGGCTATAACATGACCTTGATAGGGTAAAAAAGGAAGGTAGGGGCAGTCGGATGGAGGGTTGAGGGGGTGAGAGATAGGCTGGGGTGAATCACATTCTTTTGATGGGGTAAGGGGAATGGGGGGGACTATAAGGCTGTAAATCTTGTGTTATGTGATGGGGGGAGTAAAGGGAGCAAGAGGAGGATGTACCCGAGTTTGCGCCGCTCTCTACCCACCCGCGGCAGCGTCCCCGTCTGCGGTGACCAGTCAGTCAGTCGAACATGAGGAGCCGTCGCGGAGGGAACAGAGGCGGGGCGGTGCGTGTGGGGGTGGTAGTCCCCTTACTCATCCTCCTTGGGGTCGTTATGGCCGGGTCGTCTTCGCCACAGCACCCCACAACTCCCATATACGACGTGGCCCTTGATTTGAACGACACACACCACCTGTACTGGCGTCTTGACTACCTGAAGGAGGAGGTGGAGTTTGAAGTGCATACGAAGGGTAGAGGGAGGCGGCCGTGGCTTGCTGTGGGGTTCTCCGACAGGGGCTTGCTGGAAGGTGCTGATCTGTGTGTGCTGTGGACGGACTGGCACGGCAGAGTTCACTTCCAGGTGTGTGGTGTTATATCCTGTACATTGAGTAGGTGGTATTCGATTGTTTATTGTCTTGTAGGGGAAGGGAAGGAGGTGTTGTGGTGAGGGTAATATCCTTTATCTGTCTGTCCGTCTGTGGTGTATATATAACATTGAGGCGTAGTCACTTGTACCCGGGTGGATGGTCTGTGTAGAGTAGTCACCCCTTTACATGAGGACACATTCATCGTTTTCCTTGCCTCGTCTGGATTACAATCATTAGTGCTGGTGCTGACTTTTTTTTTTTTTTTTTTTTTTTTTTTTTTTGCTTAATTAGGTAGGTATTAGAGAGAGAGAGTGGGAGGGGGAGGAGACTAATTTGGTTCTCTCAGCCTCGAATGATTTCCTTCTTACATTCTGCGCTTCATTCTTGTCTCTTAAAGGTCAATGGTGGATGATGACGAGAGAGAGAGAGAGAGAGAGAGAGAGAGAGAGAGAGAGAGAGAGAGAGAGAGAGAGAGAGAGAGAGAGAGAGATTTAGTGGTGCGAACAACATATAGATAACTTTTTAACCAACCAAGACCACACACACACACACACACACACACACACACACACACACACACACACACACACACACACACACACACACACACACACACTTTCCATTTAAATATCTTATTAAAAAGAGAAAAAAAGGTTCACTTATTTGTGTCCAAAGATTTCCTCCTTCTCCATCTCCCTTTTGCCTGTGAGTGACAGGAAGAAAGGAGGATAGGAGGGATGGAGGAGTAGACGAGAGTTTGGAGATGGTAGGAAGAGGAAGAAGGGAAAAAACCAGCCTTGTCCTCGGAAGGGGAAGAAACACTCATTGATGTCTCATTTTCTCTTCCTTCCCTCCCCATTTCCTTTTCCTTCCCCTATCTTGTTATCCCAACTCCTTTCTCTTATGTTACCTGCACCACCTCCTTTACTTCCCCCATCATCCTCACCCATTACTAACACTCCACACGCCTGCTTTCCCCCTTTTAGAATGCCGTAGTGGACCCCAGTCTCCGCTTGGACGTGACGGAACACCAGGACTGTGAAGACTTCCGATACAAAGTGCGTGAAAATGTTATCAAGTTTACCTTCTCCCGCAAGTTCGACACGTGCCATCCTCACCACTACGTTATACAGGTGAGGAGGGGAAGGGCTGCAGGAAGGTTAAGAAGGAAAATTAATGTTCCCGGGAGAGTCATTATGTTTTAGTAGCCATTCAACATCGTAAGAAAGTACACAGTGTTTATTTTTATTAACTATATTCACATGTTATGATCAAACGGTGCTACTTTGGCTTGTTATCTACGTGTCATGAATCTACTTTGTTATGCGATCTACACTTTATATTGCGATCTACGTGTTATGAATCTACTTTGTTTGTGAAGAAAGTGTGAGTGAAATTGAAGGTCCTACGAGGAGAGGAAGGTCAGTTGTAAGATGGAAGGAATGGAGGACACTATTCCATACATTTTTGACGTAAACTTCATACTTTTCGAGTTATTCAAAATATCATGATTTCAGCGAAAAAGTCAAATGGGTGGGAAACGTTAGTTAGGTTAGGTTAATGTTTCAACACAACTCATGAAAACTTGGTACCAAGAGGTTCTCTGGCATGCTGAACACGAATCTGGAATTAGTTTTGTCCTTACTATAATATTTGGATTTTCCATTTTGTGGCCCGTAAATTCCACCAGAATTGAGGTCGAAAAAAGTATTCCCATTTTACTACGTAAATATTAGTCTTAAAGGAAAATTGTATAGAAGTAAAGTTATGGAGTTTGGTTATGTATATCTCATAAAGTCATCGTCTTTTCAATAACTCAAATACCTATGAAGAAAATTTAAATTTTATAAAAGAAATGAATACATAATACTTTACACTCCTACACCTATAATTAAATTCCAATTGAGTTCTAGTATAACTCAATGGAACGAACGTCTCTTGCTCTTTCTTTTATTTATTATATGTTTTTTACGTAAACCCCATACATTTTGAGTTATTTCAAAATATGTGATTTATCTAAAAAACTCTAAGGGTGTACCCTACAAAATTTAATGAAAATTTCCACACCTCCGAATCTCATGAAAATTGGTACAATGAGATTTTAGATTATGTTGAACACGAATCTGGCCTTATTTTCCTGATTGCTATAATATCAAACTATATTTCACCATTGCTTGCCTAGAAAAAAATGAATGCATAATACTTTACACTCCTACATCTATTATTACATTCCAATTAAATTTCATTATAACTCAATAGAACGAACATCTACTTTGGTATGCGATCTAGAGGTTAGGTTAAGTTAGACTAACCCAACTATTTCAATTATATTTTCTTTGTTATATATATGTTATAATAAGTTTTACTATGTAGATATCATTCCAAAATAAAACTTGTACGATGTAGATACTTTTTCCTTGTAGATAACAAGCCAAAGTAGCACCGATCAAACTAAGAAATTGAGCTGCACTTAAACTCAAAGTAATGATCAGTACAGAGAAGGAGATGCCTCTTTCCAGCCTCTGATAAATGTGTTAGTCCGAAAGTTTGATAGAAACTTTTTCAGGCGTTCTATATAGTATTAAATTTACTCCATCTCTCGCATCTACAAAATGTTGGTAAATTCACTGATATGATTACCGCACCTCGTCTTTAAGTAAACCCTCAGTTTCACAATCGCATCTATGACGTCCTTTGTCTTCACCGAGAATGTTGTGACGTCATGGTTCAAACTCACAGCTCAACCTTTTGAACCTTGTCAGAGCAGCGCCATCTGTCCCCTCGATAACCATGTAACACTAACAAAGGGGCATGTATGTGAGAAAAAACACAAGTAGATGAGGAGGTGAGTGTTAAGAAATATAAAAGTGAATCCAATTCTGCTCTAAATGTAGAATCAGAATAGAATATAACGACTACCTTGAGTTTCGTCTGGTGTGTTCGTAGCAGTAGTTTGAAGCTTGTTGGTAGGTGTGTGACGTCAGTTGGCTCCTCTACTGTGGACAAGGAGGAGGAGGAACTGCCGCCATTATAGATTTGTACCATATTCTCAAGCCTTCATGAGTCTAAATGGAGCACGGATCTGTGGGTGAGTTCCTATCAACATCACGTATTAGTAAACCATTAATGGAAGTGTTCGGTCTTCTTGTTAGTTTGTTAATCGGAAAAAACCTAAATTCAGGGAGACGGAGTGGCTGCAGCAAACATGGAAACCCCTATTCATATGACCCAAACAGACTTACCTGATTACCATCCAATCCATGACTAATTAGCGAGTCATTACTACTTCCTAGATACGTTTTAAGGTATTCTAAAGAGTAATTGGAAGAAAAGACCAAAAAATAAGGGCCAGATTAGACTACTTAGATAATTACCAAAAAAATAAGTATGGGAGTTTGTACGACTAGAAATTATAGTGGTGGTCCCAATATATCCACTTCATCTTTTCCTCCTTATTGAGGCACGATTCACATTGTATTAATAAGGAAAAAGTACACATATATAATTGTATGACTAAGAAATATAATAATAGTCTAAATAACCATCTTGACCCAATCCTAACATTTCCATCTTGTCTTTTTGTCCTTCCCAGCGCGGCACGACCCATGTGGTGTGGTCGTGGGGTTCCGGGCCGCTGTTCCGCCTCTCCGGTGTCCTGGCGGCGGGGGACACCACGGGGATGGTACGCGTGGAGCTGCTCAAACCTCACCTACCCCCACTGCCCACCCAGGCTCCTGACACACTAGTATTAGAGGTGAGCTGGTGACTGTGTGGTGATAAGCGGTGACAGTGTGGTGATTTCTTATTTAATGTAATTTTTTTTCTCTTAATTAAGTTTTATACGTTTTGGAAACAGGTTAGAAAGAAAAAAGTAAAAAATATAGCCGTGAAAGGAGTCTAGATTGCTGTAATTTACTAGCTAGGTCATTATACTGCCCTACAATTTCTCCCCTTTTAATTCTATTATAGATTCCCTTTTTTAATCCAATTTCCATAATGATTTACCATGTTTAAAAAGAACTCAAAATAAATTTCAAGTTAAATAAATGATCTGAAGCTTTGGTTAATGTATGACATCACCATTACAAATAATAAAAAAAAAAAGATCAAAATCCATTGACAAATAAAAAAAGTTGAGATTAATTTTACAGGTCCACAAGAGTCTGTAAGATGCTTAAACCTGTCGTAAGGCTTAGTTATGAACTGCTTTGAGCTGTAAGAATCATTACAAGAACATACGTGCAAGTTAAGAATATATAATCTTTTATCGGTTTGTCTGTCTTTGTGTCAAGGTTTTCTTCCCTTTCAGGTGCGCTCACAAAAGGCTCGGATCCCTGCCGAGGAGACAACTTACTGGTGCACTGTGAACAAACTGCCAGACTCCTTCGCACAGAAACAACATGTCCTGGAGGTAATAGGTGACCCGTAGTAGTAGTAGTAGTATAGTTTTGATGGTGATAGGTGTTATTGATTAGTTTAGTAATTATATAAGACAAAAGTGAGTGTTGATAGTAAGGTGTGCGGTGGTGTGTGTTGTCCACAGTTTGGGCCGGTGATTGAGGAAGGTAATAAGGATGTGGTGCATCACATGGAGCTCTTCCACTGCGAGTACCCACCTGATGTGATTGTGCCCAAGTACCAGGTAAGTGTGTGGGTGTGTGTGTGTATGGCTCTGAAGCTGTATGACGTTTGTGATTTTTTGTGCCTGTTTTCTTGTTTTTGCAGCCATGTAATTTATTCTTTGTGAATTAGGCATCTTTTTCACCTTCATATTACAATCTTTCACAATGTGCCACAGGAAGTTTTTCTCAATGCTACACTGATGTTTTTATGTTGGGAATAATAATCTGTTCTTGTTGTATAAGAGTTTTAGTATTAGTGACAAGTAGTTCGATAGCAGAGACAATGTAAAAGTGTAGGATGGGGCAGATAGTTGCTTCATATAACAAGCATAGAATTCCTTTGACCACCATAACTTTCCCTAAAACTCCATAACTTCCCTGTAATTCTATAACCTTTCCTATGAGTCAATGAACCTCCTTGTTTAGCCACAATCCAATACCAGATGAGCCCACACTGGTGAATAGAACAATCTTCCCCCCCAGGGTCCGTGTGCTGCCCCTGACCGTGCCCCGGAGATTGATGCCTGTAAGAGAGTGTTGGCGGCCTGGGCCATGGGTGCCTCCCCCTTTGTATACCCTAAGGTGAGTGTATCGAGGGAGAGATGGAAGTGTATGTGTGTGTGTGTGTGTGTGTGTGTGTGTGTGTGTGTGTGTGTGTGTGTGTGTGTGTGTGTGTGTATATGTGTGTGGATCTGTCAGTGTATCTGTCTGTGTTCCCTTGCAGGAGGCGGGACTACCTGTTGGGGGTCCAGACTTCAACCCGTTCGTCATGCTGGAGGTTCACTACAACAACCCCGGGCTGATGTCAGGTGAGGTGGGCTTCATCACTCCCATTCACCTTCCCTGAGTGGCAGCATCTAGTGACATAGTGTTCAGGGACACCTTTATTCATCTCTAGGGACAAATGGTGCTTCAAATGCTACGATGCTAGGCCCTTTATATTCTCTTGGCTGTTCTTTACATAAGGATCATCTGGTTGTATTATTAAAAGCATTCAGTGTGATTTTGTTTTTCCTTGTGAATCTCTTTTCCCCACAAATGATGTACATGATGCCTTAACACAAGCCAGAGTGTAGTGAGTGTGAGGTTAACATTAAACTTGCCACACTCCTGCAGGACGTGTGGACAGCTCAGGCCTGGCACTCCACTATACCAAGCGGCTGAGGGCCCACGATGCTGCCATCATGGAGTTGGGTCTGGAGTACACTAACAAGATGGCCATCCCTCCACAGGTGTTCTCGTTCACACTCTCTGGATACTGTGTGCCAGAGTGTACTGCCCTGGTCAGTTCACACGGATTAATATACAGTCACGTCTCGGTTTACGAATTTAATTTTCGTTCCATAACGTAGCTTGTATTGTGAAAAACTTGTATCTCAAAAAGAACTTTCCCATTTAAAATAATGGAAATTCAATTACTCCGTTCCATACCCCAAAACTATCAATATAAAAATCAATTAACATGGTATTTTATGCAGAATTAAAGTAATTTTTCTAACAAATAACAATAAATAATATACTGTACTTTACAAGTATTTTGTGCTCATAACCTGATTTGCTCGTAAGGGGAGACGCTCATATCCTGAGGCATCACTGTATATATTTTTTTTCTGGAGTACCATCCAGTAGGAAGTTAGCAATTGATTATGTTTTCTTTGGATGTGTTGTGATACCATTCCAGTCCACATTCCTGCACTCCATCTTCTCCACAGGGATTACCAGCAGAGGGCATCCACGTGTTTGGGTCACAGCTGCACACCCATCTCACGGGTGTCAGGACCTGGACCAAACACATCAGGGACGGCAAGGAGATGAAAGACCTCAACCGGGATGACCACTACTCCACACACTTCCAAGAGATCAGGAGGCTGCCTCACCCCGTACATGTGTTGCCGGTGTGTGTGTGTGTGTGTGTGTGTACTACAAAATTGATTAGAGTTGTCCCTAATGCAATTACTACTCATTAACTGAAGAAAAAAAATTCTGCACAGAGCATGTTTTCCTCCTGCGGCAAGTCCTTTGAACTTTATTCCCTTCCTCAGGGTGATGCCCTGATCATGTCCTGCGAGTACTCCACGATGGAGCGAGACAAAGTGACAGTGGGCGGGTTTGCCATCACTGATGAAATGTGTGTCAACTATGTCCACTACTTCCCCCAGACAAACCTGGAGGTGTGCAAGTCCTCCATTGACACTGCCGCTCTGATCAACTACTTCAGCTTCATGAAAAGGTAGTGTGTGTGTGTGTGTGTGTGTGTTGGTCACGTGCAATTTGTTCTTTTGTATCATGTCCACCCTACACACATGCTGCTGCTGCTGCTGCTGCCTTTGCTCACCTCACATTTGTTACAGGTGGGAGTTGCAGAACACATCCCGTGAGGTCGGCTGGAGGGAAAACTATGAGGCCATTAAATGGACTCCACTTAGGTCGGGTATGCTTGCTGATCTCTACCTCAACTCTGCACTCTCCATGCAGTGCAACAAGTAAGTGTGGTGGTGTGAGTGGTAGTGGTAATGGTAGTGTTGAGGTTTGTGTTACAGTATGTCAGTGTTCCATGGTGATGGTGAAGTTGTCATGCAACTCATCCCTACATACTCATTCTCTCACTCTACCATCCTTTCTGCCTCTTACTTACTTACTTATTCCAACACTGTCTAGTAATAATCAAACCACAACACTATCTAACACCCTTCCATCCCTCACATCAACATCCAAACATTCTGAAACTGCCAAGCTGACTCTCACCTTCCTGCTCTCTCTTCCCACTAGGTCCTCAGGGGCTCGTTTCCCTGGCTACTGGGACAACATTCCAATCCCCAACATCCTGCATCCCCTGCAGCCTCCCCAGAGTCCATGCAACCCTGCCAAGGTGGCCCAACACAATGACACTCCATTAATGAACTAAAATATTCTCATGTGCTCATCCTCACACGGTAATGTTGGTTTTATTTGAATTTTTGTTTACTGTAGTGCAAAGATTCCCATTTCGGAGAGTAGATATAGAGTGCATTAAGGAGCCATGAAGGAATTTCAAAATTTGGAATTCCAGTTAATTGGAAGTTTTTTTTTGGTGTTCACTTAATTTTACTTTTAATTCCTTTAATTATTACTACTAATTATCGAACATATAAGAATTCTATATGATGGGGTGCCTCAGAGAGTGTCATATTATCATGGTTCCAGATCAGATAAAAGATTGGGAATCTTTGTTGTAGAGGGAGTAAGGGACTCTCCATTGTATTGCCTTTGTAGCAGCAAGTGATACTTTTTTCAGTGTTCAATAGGAAATAGAAAATTACATTTTTGTAATTTTCTTATTCTTTTGAATATACCAGTTTTCTTTGTATATTTTTAACAAAAATATCTAATGCTTTCCTTTTCATGTCTAGTAGTATAATAATTTAGTTTTCATTCTTCATGCTGTTGGACTTTATCAGAAATTAATTACTCATCGTGATGTACTGTATAAATCTATGATAGTTTGTTTCTTCTTCCGAGTGTGTGTGTGGTGTAGTACTAACCAAAGTGTTGGCTTGGGTGTGTTCCTATTTGTGTTGGTGTGGGATGGCTATGTAGTTCCCATTATCTATTATTGTTGTTAAAGCCCTGTCCAGACGAGCGGGTCTGCCCGACGGGCAGCGCACTTAGCGGGCAAATTCTGCCGGGCTTGCCCGTGAATGTTGTCCACACGACCGAGTTGATGAATTGGCGGGCGTGCCCGACAACGCCAGTTGAGTAGTGAGTGCGGTACGATAAGCATGGGGCCTATCATTACTAGGAAGAGAGAGAGAGAGAGAATGTTTTCGTAGGTACAGTACGTACCTCAGTATCAGATGTGTTTCCAGACGTGTCGCCCTCATCCTTGATTTTGTGGAGTGTGTCCATGTTTGACACTGAAGGTCTTGGAGTCTCACTATCAGTGAGGAATGTCTGGTGTTTCCATAGTTTAGGGACATAGACATCCTCACTTCCAGCTTCTGACTTTTGTGAAACTGGTTGCGTAGCGTGTCTATTTTCTTTTTAATGTCATCCGTTGTAACGGCAGTATCATGTGTTCTTATCTCTGCCGCAATGACCTTCAGTGCTGTTATGCGTTTGTCCCTATTCTTATAGAACTTCAATTTCACATTCCATACACTGATTCGACGAAAAAGTTCAATAAACATGCTCGTCAGTGCTTTAGACCAATAAATTGTAAGTGGCTCACTAGGGTTCTCAGGGTTGAACTGTGTTACAATGACGTGGAATGTGGGAGGGAAGCCAGCTATGGGTTCACTATATCAACTTACGTCTGGCAGGGTCGAAGCTCCAGCTACTGGACACCGCCTTGGTGATTTTGCTGGACGGGCACTCGGGCAATTTGCCCGTCAGCAGGAATGCCCGCCGATCAGGCCCGCTCGTGTGAACAGGCCTTAAGATGTAATGTAGTGTATATCTTGTGTATCATAGCATATTAACTATATTAAATATTTGTTTGGATCAAGTTAACCATTACACTCACTCTTAGAAACTTACTTTATATCTTTTGATGGCAGCAGCTTCTCCAATATTACTCTTGCACCTTTCATCAATTTTCTTTATGCAACGGTGAATCTTATGATTATTTCATTACAGTAATCCTTATATCTTTTTTCTTCAAAGAAGTGATTTGCTGAGGGACAAAAAATGGTTAAACCACAATGGAAACTAAACTCGCTTACACTGGTTTTTGAGGAAAGTGAATGAAATAATTATAAAATTCACCTTTGCATAAAGTTACAAAGATAATATTGTGAAACAAAAATTCTTTCATCAATTTTATCAACAAAATTATCACACACTGTCTTGATTGGTGTTTTGTACACATATGTAAAGGATTGCACAATACTGGCTGGCTGCATCCTGACTGTTCAAGTTGACTGAAGTGGTCACCTTGGTGGGTGACACAGGCCTCGGCGGCTGATGCATCACTAAAACGTAATACTGGTGTCCCTCACTCCCGGCATCCCTTCCTCAGCCTGGCCAAGGCTGTGACATGGGCAGCTGTCACTTGTGTGGAGCACCTTAAGTGATTGTGAGTAGCACAAAGATGATTGAAATTTTTCATCTACCATTTCTCTTCTTGTTTTAATTGTGATCAAGACAGGAAGAGTTGGAACACTTAGACACACACACTGACGAGGATTACCCGACCCATGCTTGCCTTAGCTGAGCTCTGTCTGTACATATAAATTTGTATATATTATAATACTGCCCTTTACTGAGGGGGTGATGCGTGCAGCAATGAGAGGGAGGTTATCAGCGCCGTACAAAGCCTGCCTGGCCGAGCCATATCCTCCCAGACCCTCATTTCCCCATTTGGCACATTGTGTTGTGACTCCTGATACTGCCACAACCTCATTCCGGCACAGGCACGCACACGTAATCTAATATCACATGTTGGCGCATCACTAGCGTCCACGGGGAAAGTTGTCCCTTCACTCACAAGCTGCTTGTCTCCCGCATCCTCACGAGAGGTCCACCATGCAGGAGGTGCTATGTGTTGTCAGCATGTCTTGCCTCCACTTGGCCCCTTAGTGCTAATAATGCCGATGCTCCTTGATTCACTCTGCCCCATCCTACACCATCGTCACGTTGCGCACGCGCTTCTCGGAGGCAACGGAGGGCGTGGAGGAATGAGGATCAAGAGAGGCATTGTCGTAGCCATAGGGCTCAGGTGTGTACAACACCTTGGGTTTGGGTGGGATGGGAGGAGGCACCTTGGCAGACCTGAGGGAGGCATCATAGGCTGGGTAGGCAGCATAGGCTGGGGGTCCACTGGAGGATGGTGGAAGATCACATGACACAGAGAGGAAGGAGTCCGAAGGCTGTGAGCTGATGTAGGACCGAGCCTCCAGGGGCACGGCATAGGCCTCAGGGGGGTAACCCTCTGTGGCTGGTGGGAATCCTTCAGTGGGTGTTGGATAGCCATCACTTGGGACAGGGTAGTGGTCGGGATAGCCAGGGTGGCGGTACTGGTACTGTCCTGCGTCGCCGTAGTACTCTGCAGGGCCTGAGGATCCACCGTAGCTCTTCTTGGTGGAGGCACTGTGGTCAGAGGTGTTGTCGGAGCGTGCTGAGACGCTGCCTCGCTTAGCACCCGCATGGCCGCCCAGCAGCTGGGAGGCTGACCAGGATTCAACAGGGCTGATGTACTCCTTCTTGAGGCCGTCTTTGAGGGCCTCCTTGCCGTCAGTGAAGTCTGTGCCTTTTGATGCCACGGTGACGGTGACACTGTAGGCGTCTTGGGCCTCGTGCACCTTCTTGGTAGCTGCAGCCTTGCGGTGGCGGCGATGTGCAGCAGTGCAGTAACACACCACAACAGCCACTACCACCACGAAGCCTCCCAAGCACCCGAACACTACTGCCAGCTGGCGAGAACCCAAGGTGGACAGGACTGGGGACCCAGCGCCCTCCATCACAGCAGAGGTGTTAGCAGGCACAGCAGGAGCAACAGAAGGTGACGGGACGGCTGTGGTGGTGGGTGGCGCCGGCACGTACACAATCACAATGTTACTAAGTGCTGCTGTATTGCCCACCTCATCCACGGCATAGAGGGATAGATAACTCACTCTCTCATACTCCTGCCAGGACAGTGTGTGTTGCTGCACGGCTGGGGCAGCAAGTGGTGCTGGCCAATTCTCCAGCAGTGTGCCGCCTCCCTCCTGTAGCTGTCGCTGGTCGTGGGCAACCTTCACCACGTAGCGGGAGGCTGTGCCGTAGTCTAGGTCACCGCCTGGAGCAGTCCAGATGAAGCCCACTTGATTGTTAGTTAGGAGGGAGGCACGTAGATCCACTACACGGGCGGGTGGAAGCGCGTCCCGTGTTGGTGGAGCGCCCACCACGTCTACTAAACCCACACGCACGTGGCGGGCAAACTTGCTGTCCTCAATCTCCCCCTTAACCTCTACCAGAATGCTGTAGGTGCCTGCGGCAAGACCCGGCACCACGCGGGAATAGACGCCATCATTTCGGCGCATGTCTGGCCCTATGGAGGAGAAACAAAGGGATTAGAACACCATATCAAGAAAAACTAGAACAACACACAATACCAAGCTTTGATATATATATATATTCATGCATATGTATACCACGTTAGGAAGCATTAATTCTCACACACCTGTGAGGCCGTTGTCGAGGAGGTGCACGTGGCGTGGTGGGTGCTGTGTGCCATTGGTAGTGTAGCCGAGGCGGGTGATGATGGCTGTGACGTTGGCACCCTCTACTCCCTTCACACCCGCTGCCACCTCGGCGTACAGTGCCAGGGAACTTGAGATGTCACTGGCATTGACGATGGTGGCGGCGTGGCTGGTCCAGCCCCGCACAGTGATCTTGGGCACGTGGGGGCGAGGACGAGGCCGGGAGGTGACTTGGACATACAGGGCCTGGTGAGAGTCAGCGCGGTTGGCCACCTTATACCGCCAGAGTCCTGGCATTACCTGGGCCTCCACCAGGCGTACAGTGATCATGTTCATGTTGGCATCCTCCGTCTGCATGTTGGCCGTGTCAATCACCTGCCCTTGAGGACTCACAAGGTGGATCAGGTTACCCACGTGAGTCACGTCGTAGTAGAAGATGGTGAACACCGTGTCAGCACCGAGAGCTGCATCCACCAGGAAGCTGCCCTCGGACACTGGTACTCTGCCGCCAGGGTGCTCTGTGGCATGCACCTTGACGGGCAGCGCACCGTTTCCTGCCACACCACCCAGTGCGTGGTACAGAGCGTCCAGCAAGTTGTAGTACATGCTCAGCTTGGAGGCTTCCCCAATGCCTTCGTCAGGTACGATGTAAGAGTGACCGCCTGAGCGTGTAGCCAGAGTGGTGAGGCCGCCGTTTGGTCGCGGGTATTTCTCAGTGAGTGGATACACGATGGTGTGCAGTGTCACCTGTGCCGTCCCGAGCAGCTTCTCTGCTGCTGCTGCCTCAGAGTCATCAAGGGCACCGCTGCCACCTGCTACCAGCACCACATGGCCTCCAGGCCCGTCCTGGCTCAGCAGCAGCAATGCTTCCCGCAGGCCACACAGCACACACCGCTTGTGTTCACCCTCCTGGGAAGGGTTGCGAGGCAGCGAGGAGCCCACCTTCTCCCGGTTGGCCTCGGAGAGTGTGGTGAGTGGATGCTTGGTGGCCGCCACGGAGTCAAACACCACCAGACCCACGCTGTGACCCTCAGGGATGTCATAAGTCACCAGCTTCCGCACCGCCTTTCGCATGAAATCCCAACGCTTCTGTTGAGACAAGACTCGTCAGGAACACATAAACACATTCAGTGAGGTAACATCACACCTCAAAGCCACACCTCATCCCCCACCACCTGCCACACCTGCTTACCTGCACGTTCATGACGTTGGTGTCCTCCACAAGCAGCACAATCCTGGGGGTGCGGGCACGCACGTACGTAAAGGTGACATGACCCTCACGCAGGCCTGCCTCCACGTTCCTGTAACACAATAACCATCAATTAACTTTATTCTGCTGTGTGCGTGCGTTTGTGTGTGTCAGTGCTTCTTCGACTCCACTGCCGGATAAAAGTCTCTCCCAACCTTCTCCATCAGATGTCTGTCTGTTCCAGATTACTCCAGCAAAGCTTTTGATCCCATCTCTCCATTTAATTCTGTCTGCCTTGCCTTGTTTTACCATTCTCTTACTCTAACAGTCCATACATTATCTGTTCATCGCATTATGTGTTCTGTCCATGTCCACTTCTTTATTTTGTAATCAAGATATGGGCATGACACGTCCTGAGACGAAGAGGTAATAAATGGACTATTACAGGAACAGAATGGCAACCCAGGGACGGTAAAAGAAGGAAACACAGACAGAGAAATAGAAAGTTTTACTGGAGTAACCTGGAGCAGACAGACATCTGACAGATACCTGCAGTGGACTCAGAGACTGATGATGATGGTATATGTGTGTGTGTGTGCTTCCATAGTAGTAGTAGTAGTAGTAGTAGTGTAGAAGTTACAAACACAAGGGTTGAGACACAAACGTAATCTGACTTGGTGGTTTATCGAAGACAAGGATGTGTTACAGCTATACAGGGAACTCAGGAATTGTGTGTACTTCTGACTGCCGTCACCTGGCCAGAGGAGTGCGTCCCTGAGGTCAGGTCATGGCAGGACAGGTGATCTGAGGTCAGGTTAAGCCAGGGTGTGGAAGTGTGGGAGTATAGCCTCGCTACATCAGTAGTCTTAATCTTGTAAGAACATAATTCAGAAGACTTAAGAGAAACGGTTAAGAAGCATGAAAAAAGCAACAGAAGTAATCAAGGTGGAGGAGACAACAGGTGAAGCGGGAGTTCAACTGTGCCGGTGTTGGGGTTACCTGTTGTTCTGGAAGTCCGGGCTGGCGCGCATCACCTCCCACACAGACTTGCCGCCGCAGATGAGGTTGTGTCGCGTGGGGGCCCAGCGGTCGTGGCTGCCCTCGTCACACAAGTCCCGCACCTGTAACACAACACAACACAACCACGTCAACACTACTGGCTGGACTCGTACATCATCATTAAGTGATAACAAAGTATGACTAAATGTAGCAACAAATCAAATTGTAATAAACTATGACAAAATATTTATTCTTCCTTCTCCTCCTATTATTATTATTACTACAAATTCACTATACCTACCGCTACATAATCTTTGATAAACAATACACCTCTAAACACTAACGTAACTACAACTAGTAACTATTGAAATAAAAAATAATTACTGTAAATATAATGCTAGGCAAGCCTCAAGTTGAAATTTGATAATTCCTTCCTCTACCTCCCTCCCTTCCACAACTCTTGACTTAATGAAAGAACAGCGACGCAAACTTGGAGGCGGAACACGGAAGGCGAAGATTAGGTGATGACGTTAAGAACACACTGAGGTTCAATGTCTCCTCCCTCCACTTGTTACTCCGTTGCCGCCGTGACCCGCCGCCCACCTACAAGGTCACGCCTATTTACAACGCCAATTACAGGATGAGACGCAGGTTCACCGTGGTTCAGGGAGTGTAGTCGCCGCAGAGTTTTACTGACTAACCTCACATCCACCTCCGCCTCCTTAGCGCTACACCCGCACTTGATAATCGAATAGGTTGACATTTATTTAAACTTGTAACTGGTGTTTGGTGTGCACGGGTTGCTGCCACGGAAAACCTAACCCTGAGCTGCCTGGACCACGCTGCCTCACGATCGTACTGGCCGCCGCGTTAACAAAGTTCCCGTCAAGTGCTCCAGCCACCCTCATGAATCTCTTAATCACCGCTAACGAGGCGACGCAGTCACGTAGCAGAAACAATTAAGAGCGGCAAGGCGGGCGTGTGTGCGCGCGGGTGATTGGTGCGTGGGGGCCTGGGGGATGGGATCCCGGGAGGACGTCCATCACTCTTAAGTATAAACATTATTTACGTAAACCTCATACTTTTCGAGTTATTTGATAAAACGTGATTTATAGAAAAAGGGGGGTACCCATGAACATTTCTTGACACTTTTTCAAATCTTTAATTTCACGAAAATTCGTCTAAATAGGTTCTACGGCATGAGAAACACGACTCTGGACTCCATTTTATGATTACTATAATATTAACCCGTAAAGAGTAGTAGTTATTACACTATTACTATTTCTTAGAAAAATATAAATGACATTTTTTCAATTATTTACATTCAATTGTCATTATACTATAGCACACAAGAACGGCCCTTTTCTACTCTTCCTTAAGGAACGCCAAATAACCCGCCGGCAGCATTTCGGCTCAGCGCTGCGGCGTCGGGTTAGAGAGGGGATTGGGGCGAGGAGGAGAAGCATTCGTTTATTTTCCATCTCCACCGCAAATCTCTAATGCTGAACGTAATTTTCGAACACGAAAAATATAAAATAAAATATGCGGCATCCCACCGATAAAATATTAGAATGGTAAAACATTTATTTGATATGTTGATTAAATTTTTACCTACAGTGTTTTACGTTTATTATTTATCATTATTAAGAACCTTATTTGCTCACACACACGAACGCTTGGGCGACATCAATAACATGAATCCACTGCAAAAGACCGCGGACCATTTACCTCCCATCGCGACCGGCGGAGAGGAGCAACGCGATGCTGCTCACTTTTCTCGGCGCTGCAGGGAAGGAAGTCTCAAGAGGCTGATTTAAGGCGACGAGGAGCCACAAACGTGATGGTGTGTACTTACCGAAGCTCGCTCAGGGAAGGCCATGAAAGAGGAGCTGATGCCAGGGTCTTCCTCTGGTTTGAGGCTGAAGAAGCAGGAGAGGTTGGCAGGGTCACAGGTCGAGCTGGGTGGCAGGGGCAGGTTGGCGCAGGTCGTGGGCTTCCAGGAACCGTCTGGGGCTCTATGGTGAGGTGGATGTACAGGGTTGCCCGCTATACCTTCCTCCTCGAACACCCCGTAGCGGTACTGCAGCCACGTTTGTGCTAGAAGACGACCTGCAACACAGAGAAACAAACACTTTAGTTTTTGGTCGTCGATGCCGCGGGGTGTGGGTGTGAGGGGCGTGGGAGAGTGTCCTCACCGCGCCACTCAGGCCCCGGGGTGCGTCGGCTGCGTAATTCCTCATAATGACCGAAAAATAGCTCCTAAACAGCGGGCATGTGCCGCTTGGGACGCCGGTGAGGAAAATTATCGGCCGGCCGGTAGGCTGAGTGACGCCTCCATCCCTCCAGCCTCCTAACCCTGCCTCTACAAAATACTAGAAACTAAAAAGATGAAGGTAAAATAGCGGCTTGACGAAAAATATGTGATAGTGCTGCTATTTATATTATGTTTCTAATGTGACAGCCACTATCATCTACGTTCACACGCCATGGCTCGGGTGGTGGAGCAGCGGCGGGGCGCACTGTCCGTCAGAGTGGGCACCTTGGGAAAGATCTGCTCGGCCTCTCGAACGACCCTGCCCTGCGGGGCACCGCCACCTCCATCTTCCCTTGAGGAACAAACGACCTGTTCAGCCTAAACGGCCGCGGCCCACGCGAGGCTCTGCGCCGCTAAATGCTGCCTGCGGCCCCGACGGGCGGGGAGCGGCAGGCGGCGGGGGTTGCCGCGAGTCTTTGTGTGACGCGACGATGGCCATCAGGGCAGCGGGTTGGTGTTGATTTAGGACGCCACGCTAGTGTATGCTTCGCGTGGCGGCGTGACCATCGGGCCGGGGAGGCGCAGGGTGCCAGCGAGCGGCGCATCGGCCACCCTGGGGTCACGCGCCTGCACAGGAGGACGCGACGATGCTCATTAGCGGCCCTTTGATGCTGTGGCCCCAGGGTCGTCGGATGCCGCGACACACTTCACTTAACTGACTGAATTCCGACGCCCTGCCCAGCCCAGCCTGGCATCATCAAGTAAACTAACAGTTTGTGCAAAGTTCTCGATGAATAAGTCTCTTTCCTCTACCCCATCTCCCGCCACCTGCAGTAAAGGGTGTCTGCCTCCGGGTCTCCATCGTGGCGCTACAATGAAGTGTTTGTGGTGTTGGGAGATGCGGCTCAAACGGACATAATTGAACTCAGTTTCCGCCTCGACGGGACTTGAATGTGGCCTAAGTGGCGCTGCGCCGCGGACATACTGCTCCGAAGCCCGTAAGAAGGAAGACCCATTGTGTGGCTGATTACAAAATATGGCATTCCTCCCGCCGCGGCCCGGGCAGCGGGGCCTCGCCCGTGTGGCAGGGCAGCAAAGGAGCGGCGGCGGCCAGGCAGCCCGGCGGGCACCAGCCCGGCCGGCCCATTGAGGCCACAGGACAGCAGTTTTGAGGTCGTGAATCTGCGACGTTGTCCCACTACCGTGTGTGTGTGTGTGTGTGTGTGTGTGTGTGTGTGTGTGTGATTCACTAGTCGTGTGTCAGCGTCTGTTCTGCGGCGTCCTGTGTCCATGCATCAGTTCACAGAAGCCACGATCGCCTCACTATACCGCCGCTACATCCGCCCAGCCTCGTCTTCCTAACACAGGCGGCGCCGCACATTAAAGTAAACATAAATAACTGGGAAGGTTTGGATGCGGCCTCCCAGCAGAAAGAGACAGACAGTCTCCGCGGTGTCTGGGTAATTGTAACACCAACAAAACAGTCGCTGCCACTTGAAAGGTCTCAACGACGTGGCGATCACGCACTCGTGGTCACATAACCATGAGACAACACGAATACCGTTGCCGTCCCCTCCCTTCCTGTGCCTTATCACACCCATTGCATTGCTGTAAAAGTTGGTCCCATAGATAAGCTTCCAATGGATGCTAAACATTCAGACGTTTTAAGTGCTTGTGGGTGAGTGGCTGTAAACTCGCTCCGCCTTCTGGTGGCGTCCAAGGGGTGGTGTGGGTACTCGTGAGCGGCGGCGCGTCTGGCCCAGCACACGGCGGACACAAATGAAGATAAAACCAACCCTCCAGTGCCACTCCCGGGCCGAACGTGTTAAAGAAAAGATCCCGAGTGGATAGGCCCGAGTATACCGTTTTACATTCAGGGTGAGGCGAACAGCAGGCGCCTACAGACTATATACGGCAGGGCGCCTCTGTCTTCCTCCGCCCCGGCTGCCTACTAATGCCTGGCCGCGCCCTGCCACGCCCTCCAGGTGGTAATTATAGAAAACGTGAGTAGTATTCAACATAAACAATGAGCAAGACACAGTGAGCGGACTGAGAGGTAAAGACGAGGAGTTTTGAAAGTCTAACTACAGGACGACAAAATTCGGTTATCTCATTCCTTGTTTGGGGGTTTGGCCGCGACTGGTTCAGGTAATCTTAATTTAAATTTATGAGGAAGAGAGATGAGGGAGGATGAGGGGAGGCTGAGGGTGAGGCAAGGGAAGACGAGGAGAGTAAAAAAGGGAATAGTGAAAAAGGTTTAGTAATTGATTATAAGAGAGAGAGAGAGAGAGAGAGAGAGAGAGAGAGAGAGAGAGAGAGAGAGAGAGAGAGAGAGAGAGAGAGAGAGAGAGAGAGAGAATCAACACAGCCACATCGTGCTCACCATTGTCAGGTACGAAGGTGATGTTCTGCAGTAGGAGTTCATGCCCTACAGACACATAGTCCCCAGTGTGTCCGCAGCCCCTCGTGTGCAGCGTCCAAGGTCGGGTGCCGTGGCGGGGGTGCCTTCCATGCGTCACTCGAAGGTCAGCTGTGTCCCAGGTCTCTTGTGTGGCGTTCTGCAGGTCAGCGAGGGCGGGGCAGGAGGATGAGGACCAAGAGGGCGGCACTAGGACCTTAACGTGACGGAAGTGTGCGCGGCCCCGTGATGCGTCAAACACCACGCTAGACGCTACCCTCACCACCTCCTGAAAGGGAAAGGAAGGGGATTAGTGACTGTGTGTGACTGTGTGTGTGTGTGTGTGTGTGTGTGTGTGTGTGTGTGTGTGTGTGTGTGTGTGTGTGTGTGTGTATGTGTGTGTGTGTGTGTGTGTGCGCGTTCGCGTGGACTCCTGCTGCTATTACAGGAACACAATGTGACAACTAGATACTAAAATAACAAGAATGTCTACTACAACAGTGATAATGATAATAATAATAATAACAATATACTATCCTTTACAACCAGCCACTTCTCATTAATACGTAGTGGCACCGGAGACAAAGAAAAATATTAAAATCAACTTTCAGAATATACACATGCATTCTACATTTTAGTTTTTGTTCTTATCTGACACTCGCCATCTTAACATTCTTCCACAGCCAAGCCCGCGACCGGTCGTCCACTGGTTCACCGGCGGCGCTTTACATTGCTTAAGCCCCAGATACCAGCAGCACATACCCCCCCACCCTCACCTTCCTTGTTCACCTGTTCACCACTTCATCTCCCTCATACCACCACCACCTGTTACCCTTCAATACCTCCACACAATCACTCCACACTCCACTCCTCCCGTCGATGTTAACAGTGGCATGTCGCACCTCAAGGGAGTAAAAAATGAATAAAAAAAAGAAAAAAATATATACATCTTTTCACTTGGCGAGACAGCAATAATAGTAGAAAAAATAAGGTATTTCCTCACATTGTCAACATCTGAAACCTGAGATATTTGTACATTGTTGTAATTTTTTTTCTCTCTCTCTTCATGCCTATTACTCTATTCTTAACATAGACAATGGACACGTGACACACCCTACTCCCCCCACCACCCCCAACACACTATTTACATACTATAACGTTATAATTTCTTACACTCGTTTTCATCCTAACACGACACTATGTATTGTCATTTTGCAAGTTAAGAACGAAAGCTGATGTGGTGGTGGTGGAGGGTGAAACGGTATGTGGTAGTGTGTAGGAGTGTGGTGCGTGGTGAAGCATATCTGAGAGAGAGAGAGAGAGAGAGAGAGAGAGAGAGAGAGAGAGAGAGAGAGAGAGAGAGAGAGAGAGAGAGAGAGAGAGAGAGAGAGAGGTCAGTTCAGGAATGTAAAAAAAATAATTAGGCTAGACATCAGTCCAAGCTGCAAGGTTATCACTCACATCTCTCTCTCTCTCTCTACCAATTATGGATGAAACTGTCTGTGGATGCCGCTCATTAATTCTGGTGCAGGAGAGAGAGAGAGAGAGAGAGAGAGAGAGAGAGAGAGAGAGAGAGAGAGAGAGAGAGGAGAGAGAGAGAGAGAGAGAGAGAGAGAGAGAGAGAAAAAGAAAAGAAAAAAAAAGATGAATAGGAACAATATATATTTATATAAAAAAAAGCAACACAAACAAACAAACAAACAAACAACACATTCAACCTTGCATCCCATCCTACAACACAACACCACCACCTTTACCTTAATTATGCTCATTTATAAATTATCACATATACTCTTTTCTTCTTCTATTTTGTTATCTTCTCTCTTTACAAATACACGTTCACTCAGACCTTGAAAACTCGCTTCACCTCCAGCTAATGAGGCCCGATAGGTGCGCCTCACAGGTAGATACTAAAGAACACTGATGCAGGTAAGTCGATTCTAATATGCAAATGTAAATAAAATAATAAAATAATAATAGTAATAAAAATTGTCTCCCATTTTCAATCTATTCTACTCTTCTCTTCCTTCTGTTTTTCTCAATCTACTTTTATATATATTTTTTTCATCTCCATTCATCTACCTATATTATTATTTTTTATTTCATTTGTTTCTTATTTTTCCTTTTCCCTGTTCTCTCTTTCGTTCAAATTCAATTATTCTCTTCCTCCTCTTCGTTATTCTGGTTC
>JAXIVD010000383.1:143962-169222 GCA_036785275.1 Cancer borealis
TTGTGTGTGGTGTATGTGTGGTGTGTGTGGTGTGTTGTGTGATGTAGAGAGAGAGAGAGAGAGAGAGAGAGAGAGAGAGAGAGGAGAGAGAGAGAGAGAGAGAGAGAGAGAGAGAGAGAGAGAGAGAGGATGATGTTCATTTGTACGCCTTTCTATTCATTAATTTCTTCTCTTCTTCGCTCTTGTACTCTCCCCCTCACCCTCTCTCTCTCTCTCTCTCTCTCTCTCTCTCTCTCTCTCTCTCTCTCTCTCTCTCTCTCTCTCTCTCATAATCTCTCAAATACCGCACATTCGCCTCATTTGTTTACTTTTTTTCTTATTTTCAACCTCAATCATTTTTCTTCATCCTCATTTCCTGTAAGACAAAACATACCTCAATCCCTTTCGTGTTTGCATTCTTCACCTTGCCATACCCAGTCTAACCTGTATTATCCTGTCAAAATTAGGGTTATTTCTTTTAGTTTATCTCTCCCCTTCATCTTTTTGTCCCTTGCTCTCCTTCATTCCTTCCCTTGTCTGTATATACGTTGCTATTTTTTTTCTACTTAATCTTTCCTTTACTTTTATGATCTCATTTTGTTTATCATATATATTTTACTGTATTTCTTTGCCTCTTCATTGTTTTCCTTTCCATTTCATTTCGTTATCGTATCTTAATGCTTCATATCTTATCTTATCAAGTCTCCTCCCACTACTTTCTACTTATCTTGCTTCTCCTTCCTTCTCCAGTACTTCCTTCTACTTCCACTCATCTTTCCTGGCTTATCCTTTTCTTATATCATCACTCCTTACTTCCTCCTCCTCCTCCTCCTCCTCCTCCTCCTCCTCCTCCTCCTCCTCCTCCTCCTCCTCCTCCTCCTCCTCCTCTCTCTGCGTATCATCTGTGCCAGGGTGACACAAGAAGCCGCCTCAAGGTCATAGCTGTAGTTATCGGTTCCAGTGTGAAGATGCGTGTTGGCCCCGCTAAGCTTACCCGCCCGATTACCACCTGCCTTCCTCTTACCGGTTTCTGGCTCTTCCGTGAAGGAAAAACAAAATAGTAATAGGTAGAGAAGGAAGAGTGATCAAGGAAGAGTAGAAATTAGTGAGGATAAAGAAGGAAGATAGAAGTAGGAAGATTTTTGGAGGGAAAAGGAATGCGTTTTATGTTCTATTTTTATACTTTTTTTAAGGAGACGAAGAAGGAAGTGAGAAGGATAAGTTAAAGGATATTGGAGGAACAGATAATTAGGAAGGGTTAGGGAAAGGGGGAGGAATGGGTAGTTTTAGTTGAGGGAAGACATAGGGAAGTAAGTTAAGAGTGAGGAAGGTGAGAAAAAGAACATAATTTATCATATAGAAAACATTGTGTATCTACAAGAGTAAGGAAGAACTGCTAGTTAGAGAGAGAGAGAAGAGAGAGAGAGAGAGAGAGAGAGAGAGAGAGAGAGAGAGAGAGAGAGAGAGAGAGAGAGAGAGAGAGAGAGAGAGAGAGAGAGAGAGAGAGACTGACTGACTTATACAACTTTATATGCGTACCTGAAGGAGCATTCTACCTGTGGGCGTGTCCACCTGTATATCCGTGTACCTACATAACCACGTAATTGCTTTCCCTCTTCACCCAATCATCCACAAAGGAACCTTACCTGATCCTCACCTTATCTTCACTAGCCTAAGATTTACCACCTCGAAGCCATTTTTTTATACGGTACATTTACACCTGCAACTGTGTTTTACCTTCGGCTGTCTCGTAAAGCACGCCCACCTGCCTCCTCCACCACCTGCCTCCACTTTGCCTGCCTCATCCACCTTGGCTCACTCCCTATACAATATTTCTTCATTCTAACATCACAATAGACTATTGGACATGTAGTTTAATTGCTCAGTAGTAAGCCGACGTAGCGGAAGGACAAAACACAAAACTCGACCGTGTGTTTACCTATAAGGCGTAACATACTTAGAGGCGCAAGGCAACAGTTTCTCCGTCACAATATTGCTCCAGCGTTTGGAACTAAGATCACGCGTTTGTGACGGAACAGAAGCAAGGAATATAGTGATTAAACCCTTGTATCGATGCTTAAATGTACGTTATAGAGATTAATGCGTAGTGGAAGCAGGGGAAGTGGATGTTTACGGGTCGTATTTTGTGGTTTAGTATCTAGTGCATCAGATGGTGGTTGGTAGCGGGCCCGCCATCGCCAGGAGCATAGCGTGGGCGGGGGCGGCTGCAGCGTACAGGAGCGAGAGCAGTATCACACACACACACACACACACACACACGTTAGATGCTGTGAGTTTTCGTAATGCTACCCTTCGATGTTTTAGCCTCATCTTTCGTGTATGTATTTCTTATGTCTGTTACTATATGTCTGTTTACCTGTTTGTTATTCTGTTTACGTGTTTTTTTCTCTCTCTCATGCATACCGTTGCTCTTCTTTCACCACCTTTTTTTTTTTTTTGTGTTTCTCTCCCTTTCTCTCCCTGGATTTTCTCCCCTCACCTCCCGCCGCCCACAGCCCACAGTTCAGGTTCCCCCACGCCTGCACCGCCCTCGCCCGCCCATCCCACACTCCCCACCATCCCCACCATCACCCCCAAAGTGGCCAGCTGGGCTCTATTTAAATCAAGATAGAAAATGAGAATAATCTATCACAATCTTAACCCAAGACGGTACATTATACATATACACACATTCTCTCTCTCTCTCTCTCTCTCTCTCTCTCTCTCTCTCTCTCTCTCTCTCTCTCTCTCTCTCTCTCTCTCTCTCTCTCTCTCTCTCTCAGGGTAAATATGTTTTTGAGTGTATTTTTTCAGTGTTTTTGTAGTGTTTTTAATGGAAGTTTAGATAGTGGTGGTGGTTGTGGTGGTTATGGTTGTGGTGGTGGTGGTGATGTTGGTGGTGGTGGTGGTGGTGGTGGTAGTGCTGCAAGGTGGATACATCATTTGTCGTGGGATGTGGATTGGGGCTACTCGGAAGGTTAATCCAGCCTACACGCTATTCTGTGTGTGTGTGTGTGTGTGTGTGTGTGTGTGTGTGTGTGTGTGTGTGTGTGTGTGTGTGTGTGTGTGTGTGTGTGTGTGTGTGTGTGTGTGTGTGTGTGTGTGTGTGTGTGTGTGTGTGTGTGTGTGTGTGTGTGTGTGTGTGTGTGTGGCGCGCTTAGTATGCAGCGGGTGTGTGTGCATACGTGCGTAACAAATTTAGGCGTGTTCTTATGTGCGTAAAGGTGTATATTGGCGGACAATACGAGTACTGCATCTCTCGGGTGTGTGTGTGTGTGTGTGTGTGTGTGTGTGTGTGTGTGTGTGTGTGTGTGTGTGTGTGTGTGTGTGTGTGTGTGTGTGTGTGTGTGTGTGTGTGTGTGTGTGTCGCTGCAGAAACATATTACAAAGAAAATATCAGTGGACGTAAACACATAATAAAAGTCATATATGGAAAGCCACGAATCACAATACTCCACGAGAAAGTCAATCGATCCACTTCATCTTTGTTTTTTCTATATAACAACGAGTGACCTTACTCTCCCCTTCTTATTATTTTCTTTTTTCCTCTAACTTACTTGTTTTACCTCCATCCTGTCTTCAGCATTTTCTCCACAAACAATAAAATTATAGACGGCATAAAAGTGTTATCTAACTGAACAAAATGTTACATAAACTTTAATTATCACCGAAGCCAAAGTTATTGTGCATACATACACACGTAAATTTTTTTTTTATAATTTTGCAAACCAGTTCACCCACGAATTTCAAATGACCCTTTCAATGGAGCCCCTGCAGAGGATGCACCCATTACCCGATGATAGAGAATTACCGTGATCGACTTTACTTTCATATCCTCCCGCAGGTCAAGATAGAGAATTTGCCTCGTATAGTTAGACACCATTCTTAGGTGGTTGCTTCATTCATTCGTAAATTCCATCATCACAGCCTAACTTGATAACGTCTTGGTGGACGCTCCTGTGACGTGTGGTGATAAGTGAAAATGCGTCCTTATATTTGTGTAATGTACGGTACATATAGCAAATTATGTTCTTTGAAGGAACCACGGTTATCACATATCCTCTATAAAACATGTGTGTCATAAGCTAGTGAATGCAAACTTAACTTAAAGGTTACCAGAGGGTTCTATGCACTTTGCTAAGGATTTTTTGGCACTAGGGCTGGAATTACCACATAGGATCATGCCCACCTAGTTAAGGGCATGAATGCCACACTGGGGCACTCCTCCCTGACTGTAAAGAGTTACAATATCAGCACGTACCTGGCTAGTGGTTCGGGGTCAAGCTGGTACCACTTCTCGATGGGATCTGGGTTGATGAGCCAAGCCATCGCCGCCTCCGTCAGCGACACGAGGCCTGTGTCAGGATTAACACTCCACTGGCCTGGGGCGAGGGCAAATCCAGCCCCAGGGGAGGAGGCCATGTCCTCGGGCATCATTGCGAACACTCACTCAGTAAACTCACTCGGTTGAGTCTGTTTTGCCTCACGGTCTCCCCTCACTGCCTCAAGCCTGACTATAGGCAATGTTCTTCCTTCGCATTGTCACAAAATTTGTTCGTGGTGAGTACTAACATCTATTTATTCTACGCGACGCACCTCCCGCGCCTCGCTCATCAGGATCTTCCGCGGTGCACCGGTATTACATAACATGCTACTGGCAGGTAGTGTATTTCACCAAGGTCGCTACTTACACTGCATTTCTCGCTACGATACGTTTACGTTAACAGGAAGCACAAGTGTCACGTCAGTGGCCGCGCGTCTTGGTCGCTAAACGTTGCTGGGACTGCAACTCCGCTGGATGGCTTGCGTCAGTGGCCTGTGTCGCGTGTCAGCGGCGCGCGTCACCGACCCTCAGTCCCACGCTGCTGCCGCCCTTCCCGTCACTACAACCAGACCCAAACTGCCGCCCAAGTCCGCGCGGCTGCCCATGCCCTCGCGGCCGCCCCCGCACTCCCTGAGTTGCCCGCTCATGCCATGGCCACGCGCGCCACCATGAGGCTCTTTTTTCCTTAACAATCCATCGTGGAAACATGACCATTTTATCATTATTTTCTCGCTTTTAATATACGCTGAAGTGTACAGTTACGGAAAAAGACTGTCGAATATAACCTCCTGACCTACTCCCATCAGTGCCTCTTCCTGGCGAGTTCCTTGATGGGTCAGGGCATTGTCCAGCATGGCACCACTATCCACACTCACCCAAGAGAAAAAGTAGCTCTCCTATCTCTTCTTTTAAGCTATTTGCATTTAATTTCCTTGATTGTCTTGTTATTTTTTCCTCTTTAATGTAATAATCATTCTCAGCTAGTCCGCTGTGTGCGTTTTCTTCTGTTGTGTGTGCAAATTATGTCTAGTTTATAAGAATATTTTCACCACCACTGATATTAAGATTATTTCACACATGCACCAACACTTATCTTTGCTACATATGTCACCGGATTGAGTGTGAAAACCTATGGAAAAGGCGTAGATTATGTACCTTAACCTCCTCTCCATCCTTGTTTCTGTCACCATGGTTAGCTTTCCTTTTAGCTACACCTATACCCTAATTCGTGATTTTCATTGTCCTTAGCGTTATTATATGAATCTAGCTAAATAATACCCTATATAACATTTATCTTTTGTCCTTCCTACTTCCTTCCTACATTTTCTTTAGTAATATTTTACGTGTATATATGGTACACTTCACTAAATTCACTATGTTGTAAAGATTTTCCTTCTCTGATAATACTTTTAATGTTCGTTTATGCTTTTACGCGTATGGAATTTTTGATTCAAAAACATTTATGGATGCTTTGAAATATTTGAATTTAGGAGGTGACTACCGTTGTAACAATAAGATGAAGAAACACCTGTTGATAACAATTTTAGGAATGCTACGTACAATTGATGTTTCAGATTTGTATACAATACGATCGCAGGACGTTGTGAACTTGCGTTCTTGTCGCTAACTAATGATTGCAAGTAGATAAGAAAAGCAGGTGAATTGATAAGGTGAATGATCGATTACTTTGGCAAACGTATTAGAAAAGGTGTTCGAGAGAGGGAAAGGCTATTGTGAGGTATGGCAAAAGATATATAAGTTAACAAGAGAGATGTCTGTGTTATGCTATGTTATTTAGATGCAACACTGCAGTCTTTGTGTGCTACCCGAGCAGTGCAATATGTTGTTTCTTAGATATATTTTTATGGAGGATCTCTTTATGTATAACAATAATCTTGTAGGAACGGTAAAGTTGGAAAAGTCGAATTTGAGAGTGATATGAACACGAGGCAATAGATCGAACGAAATTATAGAAATCTAAACCTTTATATGTGTCAGTGAGTGAACCTTACGTATGAAAATTTGTCATTTCGAGATTGAGTGTCTAACACAAAGCTACATAGAAATTGGTCTTTAGCTGAGAGAACATTGATAAGGAGGGAAAATATTAAAGAACTTGAAGGTGAGAACAAGAACAAGAGACGTGTTGAAAGAGTCAAAAGGAAAAAAACAGCTGTGAGGTGTTGTAAGATGGCAGGTGATTAGTAAGACAGCTGAAGGAGGTTTGAGCGTGGCGGGGAAGGAAGGAAGAAGGTGATCAATGGCGTCAAAGAGCCTGTGTTGGCCGTCCTCCTGGTGACTCACTCTGCCTCAACACCAAAACAAACACTCATATGAGGTAATACCGACCTTCTAACACAGCTTCACTATAGGAAATGTGGTATTGAGCGTCCATGAACACTGGTGAAGGGTGATGTGTGGCTGGAGGACGCTCTAGTAGCCTTGGTACGGGCACTAGTATGTGGAATTAAGGATTACGTCATTGACCTAAACCATTTTTGTCCCCATGAAGCTTCCTGGTTGTTGACACTTGCTGCCATGCACTTTCTGCGTCACCATCACAGTGGCAATGTAGTGCAGTGAAGGGAGGTGGAAAAGTACCCAGGATGCTGCGGAAGGAAAGTAAATAAAGATTCATCGTCATATTTGTTGCAATACATCTTTTAAAACTAATACTTGGCCACCAACACCCAAAGTTAACGCAATTTTAAGCTTACTGGATGTTCTGCCACATTTTCATAGGATATATATTTCCGGTCAGATCCAAATCCATGTTAAACAATAATTCTTGAGCAGTAGCGAGATAAAATCATGGTTTGCTGCATTATTCTTGCTAACTCTTACAATACTGTGATTATCATGCTTAAACATATCAGAAGTAAACGCAGAGGATCATTTTGATATTAAATACTTGATTTTGGTGCAGTATGAGAGGCAGGATGAATGTTGATTAATGAAGTTTGTCAAAATATTAAGATGCATTTTAAGGGCTCACCTTATTACTGAATATTTGGTAAATTTCCAGTGTTGCACCTGTCTGTGCCCCACCATATTATTGTGTTGATTGGTTTAGACGTTCTAACGACACTACTCTTAATTTATAATCTAATATAATCTGACTAAATATGACCAAACTTAACCTAACTGAATTTAACCTAATGGTGGGCTCCGCTCTCTCGACACCCCTGATCAGTTATAGAACATAATTAATATTTAAGGAACGAGTGGTTACTGACGGAAAAAGAGTACAGCAGTGTGTTATATATGTAGAAGGCACTTCATATAACACATATGTGTTCTTCGCAGTGAGACGGGTGTAACACTGGAATATCAAATATTTTCATGCAGAACATGGAAATAATGTTTAATATGGAACCCTTTAATTTTGTAAAGTACAAGAATATGTCATCAAGCTAACTAACTATCAAGTTTGGCAAGAATATTCAGCAGTAATGAAGATTTCTTTAAAAAATGGCAGTTTCTTAGTAGATGCTCACTTTGCTGATCCTCATTCACTGAGTCGTCGTTTTCTCAGAGCTAACCATAGCCTTGCCTTACCAATGAATTGTTTTTAATGGCCCTCCCACCACCAGCTTTTCAGGGGAAGGTGGACTGGTGAGCCAAAATGTCAGTCAGTTAGGTTGTTCATGATTAAAATGTGACCATGATGTCTTATTCATATTCAGTGTTTGACAGTAATTAGCCATACAAGTCAAGAGAAAAAATATTGCACTAATGTTTCATTGATTCTTCCTTGCAGAAACTAAGCTTGCAAATATGAGTGCATTTGCAAGTAAAAGCGGGAGGGCAGTGCACCCACAGTCACCGCCTTCCGGTGCCCCCCCGGGAGGCACCACAGAGCTAGCCAGCTTGTTTGAGTGCCCTGTGTGTTTTGATTATGTGCTGCCTCCCATCCTGCAGTGCCAGAGTGGCCATCTTGTGTGTGCCAACTGCCGCCCTAAACTCACCTGCTGTCCAACATGCAGGGGACCCTTAGGTTAGTGCTTCTTTATGAAATTTGCTAAGCAAAATAAAAAAAATTTTAATGGTGATTTTTTCAAAAACTATATGATTTGAACAATAATGATTTCAATTGTGATTCACTTTCAAGAATTTTTCATGATCTATTTGGGGATTTTCCTCAAGTGGGTGGCCTAGGCAAAAGAGTATAGTCTCTTAACCAATTCACATTCATCCTCATCACACGTCCAAACCACCTTAGTGCACCATGCCGGTGCTACTTTGGCTTGTTATCTACGTGTCATGAATCTACTTTGTTATGCGATCTACACTTTATATTGCGATCTACGTGTCATGAATCTACTTTGTTATGCGATCTACACTATATTGCGATCTACGTGTTATGAATCTACTTTGTTTGTGAAGAAAGTGTGAGTGAAATTGAAGGTCCTACGAGGAGAGGAAAGTCAGTTGTAAGATGGAAGGAAAGGAGGACACTATTCCATACATTTTTGACGTAAACTTCATACTTTTCGAATTATTCAAAATATCATGATTTCAGCGAGTCAAATGGGTGGGAAACGTTAGTTAGGTTAGGTTAATGTTTCAACACAACTCATGAAAATTTGGTACCAAGGGGTTCTCGGGCATGCTGAACACGAATCTGGAATTAGTTTTGTCCTTACTATAATATTTGGATTTTCCATTTTGTGGCCCGTAAATTCCACCAGAATTGAGGTCGAAAAAGGTTTTCCCATTTTACAACGTAAATATTAGTCTTAAAGGAAAATTGTATAGAAGTACAGTTATGGAGTTTGGTTATGTATATCTCATAAAGTCATCGTCTTTTCAATAACTCAAATACCTATGAAGAAAATTTAAATTTTATAAAAGAAATGAATACATAATACTTTACGCTCCTACACCTATAATTAAATTCCAATTGAGTTCTAGTATAGCTCAATGGAACGAACGTCTCTTGCTCTTTCTTTTATATATTATATGATTTTTACGTAAACCCCATACATTTTGAGTTATTTCAAAATATGTGATTTATCTAAAAAACTCTTTAAGGGTGTGTGTACCCTACAAAATTTCATGAAAATTTCCACACCTCCGAATCTCATGAAAATTGGTACAATGATGTTTTAGATTATGCTGAACACGAATCTGGCCTTATTTTCCTGATTACTATAATATCAAACTGTATTTCACCATTGCTTGCCTAGAAAAAAATGAATGCATAATACTTTACACTCCTACATCTATTATTACATTCCAATTCAATTTCATTATAACTCAATAGAACGAACATCTACTTTGGTATGCGATCTAGAGGTTAGGTTAAGTAGACTAACCCAACTATTTCAATTATATTTTCTTTGTTATATATATGTTATAATAAGTTTTACTATGTAGATATCATTCCAAAATAAAACTTGTACGGTGTAGATACTTTTTCCTTGTAGATAACAAGCCAAAGTAGCACCCACCATGCCTTACTCATACAACCACTCCTTTGGATGTTGCACAAATGCCTAAGTTCTCAAACACAATCTTGTTGCTCTCTTCATCCTATCTTGACGCCTCACACACACTCACACCGTGGTGACTTCTTACTTCCTTTAAATCTCCACTGCACATATTCCTGCTGCTGTGCTACATTCCATATCTCTGATTTTGTTGCTCATGTCAGAGTAGGGAGGATGTTATTATTTCTTGTATTCCGCTGAGCTTCATTACTTACATTCCCCTATCCATAAGCCTCTTTAGTATCCCTATGGCATGTGTTTCCCTCATTGCTCTCTCTCTCTCTCTCTCTCTCTCTCTCTCTCTCTCTCTCTCTCTCTCTCTCTCTCTCTCTCTCTCTCTCTCTCTCTCTCTCTCTCTCTCTCTCTCTCTCTCTCTCTCTCTCTCTGGTTGGATGTTCTGTCTTTGGAACAAGATATTTGTGAGGGAATATACTGCTAAAGTCAGTTAATTCACAACAAAAACTAAAAATTTATATCACAAATTTTACTTTGGTTGCTGAAAACTTCACATTAACCAAACATTTTACCATCCCTAGGTACGTAGTACTGTATGTATTAATTTACTCATTATCATCTCATACATTCTGAATTATCCAATGTTTTAATCAGATGATATTCTTTTATAGGAAATATTCGAAATTTGGCCATGGAGAAGGTGGCCTCCACGGTCATGTTCCCCTGCAAGTACTCCTCTTCGGGATGCTCTGCCACACTCCTCCACACGGACAAGACGGAACATGAAGACACCTGTGAGTTCCGGCCATACATGTGTCCCTGTCCCGGTGCCTCCTGCAAGTGGCAAGGATCCCTTGAGCAGGTCATGCCACACCTCATGAGCGTCCACAAGAGTATTACCACTCTCCAAGGTGAGCGTGTAGAGCTCACAGTGAGTTTGGTTTGGTGCAGAAATGGTGCTCACGTCCACTGTGTAAGTTTTGGTATTTTCAGAAATGTATATACAGTACAAGCTCAATTCAACTAACTAATTCAGCAAGCTTAGTTCGGGTATAGCAAGATTTCTGCTAAATGAGCTTTCACTCTTATCTGCTTTTCTTGTACCTAAGGCATGTTTTCTCTAGGTTTTCATTGCACAAATAGGCTGAGAATGTAAAGAAATCCACGGAGGAATTGATGGTGAAATACAGCAAAATAGAAAAATAATGCCGGGCACAATGATTGGCAGACGTTAGCAAAATCATTCCAAATGGAAATTTTTCTGTTATACCGAGCATAGAAGATTTTATGCTAAATCAAGCTTTTCATTGAATTAGTTTGTTAAATGAAGCTTGTACTGTATGCTGCTTTCTGGACTGAAATTAATGCATGTATTATTTTTCAAGAAAATTTTTGGTTACTTGGAGCATTTTGCTAGTGATTGTGTTTCTAGTTGATATTGATAAGTTTATTTCAGAAATCACCATCCTTCTGTTAACTCATCAAGCATTGTTATTTTGTTTCCGTCTTTTTTTTATTTCTTATTTTACTTGCTTGGATAGATGAGACAAGACAATGGATGGGTAGTAGATGGAGCAATGATGGACTGTGTGGTTGTGTCAAGGAACATATGTTAAATGTCAGAGTTTTAAGAAGGGAGGGTGGAGGTATGTCTAACCACTTGATGAGGGAAAGCTGAGGGTGAACACTAGACAATTGGGGAAGGCAGTTCTAAAGTGAGTGAATGAGTTGAACAAAATTAAAATGAAGGAACACCAGAAAAGGGTTACTGAAGAGAAATGTGATGAGAGAGAGTAAGAAAGATGTGATGTGGAAGAGGAATGGCAGCTGTTTAAAGGCTCATCCACACATATTAGTGATGTATCAGTGCTGCATCCACTCAGTCCGTCAGTGTCAGTGAAAAAAATTATTGTTACTTTGAATTTGGCTGACGCATTCACACATGTCTGGTGCAGTACAGTGTTTTGACTCAGTGTCAGTTATGTCTCTGCTGTGAAGTTGAATATCGTCGCCACCGATATGTTTTTTATTTTTTCACGGACGTCGGACAAGTGTTGTGAGTTTATCAACAAACATGAATGATGGACTACTTATTGAATTGGCTCGGAATCATCCTGTTCTGTATGATTTATCACAGCCAGAGTATATGGACAGCAGACTCAAACAACATATTTGGAATAATATAGGACAAGAAATAAAAGTAGATGGTAAGTACTTTTTTATTTCTGTAGTTGATATATTCTTCATTTCTTAGTAACTATATCAAATATGAAAGCTTAAAATTTTTGGTTAGACTTTCTCCCCTCCTCTTACTTCGGTTATTTTCAAATATGCAGTCATTAAAATTGACATGGCACAGATCCAGCCACTGAATTAAATAATCTTTGTACAGTTCTCTTACAGTTAAGGCATCTCTTGTTGCCTTACCACCCTGCATAAGCAGATTTTCAAGTCTTACTTTTGTAATTTAATTCACTGTTGCATTATTTCTTATGGGTATGTGTTTACATCATATTTTTTTATGAAATTATGCAGAATACAAATTGCAAGTATTATGTGATCTACATTTTCTGGTTTTGCCTGAATTCTCCTGTTAGATATTCTAAATTTTTGAGCCAAATTGCCAAACGTGTTTTTAACAACCCTTCTGGCACGACACAGTCAATAATTAAAAACATGCCTGGAAGTATCCAAATCTTGTCCCGGATATGCGGATATGGTCGCATCAAATAAGTTTTTAGAGGAAAGGCTTCGTCACCCACCATTACACATGGAGCTTCAGTATGTGTGCCTGGCAATGTAGCATTTCCTGATACAGATAATGTGCCTCACTGAAATCCATTGCCTAGACTAGAATTTGCTAAAATTTCACCATCACTGTTCTTCCCATATGCATCTATATCAACAGCAATGAAATTGTAATGCGCATCAACAAGCGCCAACAAGATGATAGAAAATGTCTTCTTATAGTTAAGGTGCGGAGATCCACTATTTGAGGGAGCTTCAATGGTAAAATGTTTGCCATCCAAAGCTCCCAGACAGTTAGGATAATTCCAAAGTGTAGAAAAGTCATTAACAACTGATTTCCATATCTCTGTTGATGGATTTGGCAGCATTTCACTCTTGAGATCACTGTGCTATGCCCCAAGCAGTAGCTGAACAAAATTATTCATAGGGAATACCCCGTAACCAAGTACCTGAAAGAAAGAAATACAACATATTTAAAAAAAAAAAAAAAATCTTTTTCTTTTCTTCCTCAGGTACATCATGTAAAGGCAGATAGAACAACATAAGGGGCAATTACAGAAAATCTCTGAAGAAGACTTCTACTAAGAGTGGGCAGAATGCAAAGAAAATTATAATTTATAAGTATTCGGAGCAATTAAACTTCTTAAAAAATATATATATACAAGAGGGAAACTAAAGGGAACATTGCCAGTCGACAGGATGAAGAAAACAATCAAGATGATGATCCACAACAACATGAAGATGAAGAGGAGGACATTGCGGAGGATGCAGTGGAACCCACAGTACCAGACGTAGGCTTACATGAAGGTTTGCAGACACAGTCTTCACTCTTACCAAAGCCTACTTTTAAAGCTCCAGGTAAGTCATCAGCAAAAAAGAAAGTGGCACCCCAACAAACAGCTCCTACAAAGTTAATGCAATACTTGATCAATAAACAAGAAAATCAAACTACATCCACATCACCACGCCCTGTTGATGGATTTCTAGCAGGTATTGCTCCAACTCTTAAGACTTTAATCCCTTATTATTTGAATGTTGCAAAATCTGAAATATTTGCCACAGTACAGAAATATGAAATGCAAATGCTTATGAATCAACATTGATGTGAAGGAAGAACTGATCCTTCAGCCTCCGTATCATCAGCTTCAACTCGACTACCCTCACTTCAACCATTTCAACAATATACAGTACCAACATAGGAAGATCAGCATCAACAGTTATCTGCTTACACAGCAAGTCCAAACAATGCAAATAAATTCCTTGCAGAACTACTTTTCAAATTTTCAGGACTCCTAATATGCATTTACAGCATTGTAGAAATCACCAACATGGAAACACACACGGGGAGGCAATGGTATAGTGGTCATTCGGGCATGACAACCTAGGGTCCCGGCTTCAATCCCCTGATAGCCACTGGCCAATTTTCATTGTTTGATATCACCGCCAAGTGGCCAAAGACTACCCAAATTGCTGCCATACTGTCCTCAGACGGGACTTACAATGTTATATGCATTTGAGACTTTAGCAGTGATTAGCTTCTCTTCGTTCTCAACATATTCAAGCGAGAACATAAACTTTTGAGGCGTCACTATAAAAAATCTTTAAAAAAAAACGCCAAATAACAGACGAGGCAAGTCCATCTGTGCCTCCATAAAAGCCTACTGGCGCCAACGGTTTATAATATAGAAGAGAAAAAAAAGCCAATTTTTTTAATACACAAAATAATGTACTGTCACAGTATAATAAAATAAATGCTGAAGATTTGTTTGTTGTTAAGGAAAATCTCCTGTGGATTTGAATAGATAAATACAGTAACTATCCTACTACAAAATATTTGTATTATTTTACCTCAAACAAACTGCTAATCATTCCCTCGATGTTATAGCCTTTCTCCAGTGGGTGTCCTTGTACAGAGTAGCAAACCCTCCTTAATTTTCTATTTTCTTCCATGCTTCATGTACCCACTTTCTTTTCTTTAGCTTATGCTCAGCTTCTTCCTCTTCATCAAGAACCATGGTAGTCATCACCAATTCCACACCAGAAAACTTTGCCATCTTGGAAATAATTGATTTCACGCTGTACAGAATCACTACGGATATGTGTGAATAGACGTCGTTGAAGTGTCACAGATTTCACTAACACTGAACTGACACGGCACTGATACACCACTGTGGTGTGAATCGACCTCTAGGTGTCATATAAGAAATACAAGGAAAAGAGCTCTAATTTTACTTTCCATGTTTTCATTCTTGCACAGGACTGAACAAAGATACTTAAATTCATGTACCTCCTCCATTCTTTCTCCATTCAACCTTATTTCACATTCTTTTGGTCATTCAAATCTTACCCTGAATGGACAATCAAAATCAACCACATCACTTTAACTTCCCTCAAACTCCATCACCTTACTTGTGTTAACACTCACCTTCAACTTCTGTCTTCTGTTCACAGTATCAAACTCATCTACCAGCTTTTGTAATTACATAAATATTGATGCATATTTTGAAGACTGTTTTTTGCAAATTACATGCTCTAGCCCATATGGTTTATATTGATGACTTAATAACAAGAATGTAAACTTGTGCCTGCAGGAGAGGACATTGTGTTCCTGGCTACAGACATCAACCTACCGGGTGCAGTGGACTGGGTCATGATGCAGAGCTGCTTTGGCCATCACTTCATGCTGGTGCTGGAGAAGCAGGAGAAGTTTGATGGACATCAACAGTTCTTTGCCATTGTACAGCTCATTGGTTCCCGGAAACAAGCAGAAAACTTTGCGTACAGGTATCGTCTAACACTTAAATGAAAATGAATATTTACTTAGAATGTTCTTGAAACTGCATGAAAAACAGCTGCTGACTTTTTTTTCTCTCTCTCTCTTCTCTTTTGATATTATGCAGTGTCTTAACTGAATAGAGGATGAAATGCAAGAGGGATTTCAATGGAGCAAGCAAGAATGCTTGAGTATAATAGAGTTGATTGGAGAGTAGTTGTGAATGGATGAATGGGGAGACAGCCTCATCAGAAGGTTCTACCTCATCTGGTCTGATCAGGTCAGGAAGGGGATGAATCTAATCAGGTATGGCAAGGGTAAACTAGCGGACAATAAATTGTCTGTACTGCCATCTATTTTAAGAAAAGTGTAATTTTAATGGGATCCACAATGGTAAGGTATATATGTACTGTATGTAAATTTCACTGGATTTTTATAACAATATGTGTTTGTTTTCTTACTGCACTCTTTTGCATATTTGGATGTTTGTCAGATACCACTTTGCATTTTTAGGAAGCAGCCAGTTGTATAATGGTATGAATTGTTTTACTCAGAAACAATCATGTCACATTTGTTGTCAGATTGGAGTTGAATGGACCCAGACGGAGACTGACTTGGGAAGCTACGCCGCGATCCATACACGAAGGGGTCCAGTCAGCCATAATGAACTCCGACTGCTTGGTGTTTGATACCTCCATTGCCCAGTTGTTTGCAGACAATGGCAACTTAGGAATAAATGTCACAATATCCATGTGCTGAAGGTAGAATAATATATCTTTGTTTTGATTATATACCTTGCCTTGATATTTCACATTTAGTTTTTCATTGAATATGGCAAAGGTTGGCTTTTCATTGAATGTGATAAGTCCTTGATTGTTGAATAGTACCTAATGACTTGTGACCATTGTAAGCTGAGGAAAGGCTTTCTTGTGATTTCTTTTTATCATACATAATAAGACCAAGCAGTGATAATGGTTTAATGGTACATGGTGGTATTCATGTTAGTTTGAATGGAAAATATTGAAAATTCACTACAAATTTGTTTTTGTGATACTCATCATGTTCATTATATGAAACATATATGACTAAGATACTGATCTGCTACAGTTTACTAAGCATTCTATTGATGTCAACCTTTGTTTCAGGTTATCCATTCTGGAATGTTTAGCAGCCAGAAGAGACTGTTTCTGCTCAAAGTTTATTGGTGATAGGACATATTTCTCCATTAAGGATTTTTCAGAATTTTCCAGTTCCCAGCCTGAGTAAAGGTGGAGGGAATGTATACCATGAGGAGGCTAGATTTTGTGACATGGCCTAGGTGGAGTGGTTCACATCAGCAAATGTGACATCACCATACTGCTCCAGGATGTTGAGTTGGTTGTATACAGTTAAAGAAAACCCTTCCTATGGTGCCATGTACTCATACAGGAGGTACTTTCTTAGAGATCATCTTCTCAGAGTACTACACTCAGACAAGACCAAGTACAATTCCAGTTCATTATATTTTCATTATGATATAAGGACTTTTGTAAATAGCATTTCAAAGAGTTTAAAAAAATGCTATTGGTTCAGCAAAAAAAATATATACTTTTCATCATGACTTCATTCACTAAATTACAAATCATCATATTCATTTATTTATTTATCTGTGAAATGTACACAGTGCACTTCTATTTTGCTATCATTAAAAAATCTGGTAAATTGCACTTTAAACATTTATGTTATTATTTCTGATTATGGATCAGACTAATTACTGTTAAGATTATTTCACCATTCATCACCATTGTATTGTTTATTTTTGCTTTACATCACAGCCAGAGATTATGGCTAAGGTGTTCCTATAAATGACACACATTGCCTACACTTTCCTAGCTAAGTGTGCATGGCTATGATATGCAGTCTTAGAAAGTGTAAGGTGTCACTTAGATAACAGTGCACTCAAGACCAGTGATGAGTGATGAATGGAAACTCTTCTGTAGTACCTCAGTTTCCTGGACTGTTCCGTTACTCACTACAGAGATTATGGCTCAGAGAGAACTGGAACTGGATTTTCATACTGCTAGCATTTACTATTACAAGCAGGATGAGAGGTAATGAATGGAATGAACTCCTCAGAGAATTTTGTACTTTTCCTGTCAATATCTTAACATTTGTGTGCAGGTCCTGAATTTTTAATAGGAAACCCAGTGTGATGCACATTTTGGCAGCTTATTACAGGACTCGCTTGACTACCTTTTCTGCCTTGTGATATATGTACAGTTTTGCGTAAGGTGCATGAAATCTTGTAGCTCATATCGATATATGTGATGAAAAAGTGACAGGTGAGTCTGTTGTCAGAAGCCAGATATATTTTCTTTTTCCAGCTAATTGAGGTACTTGAGTATGAAAGTGAGTGTAAGATATTGTATTGTGCTTAGTTATGTACAGCCAAAGTTGTTGCCATTTATTTCTTAATTTCAGTGGGAGAAGCAATATTTTGTAAATTTTACAGAACCTTTCAATCATAAAAAACCTACTTTTAATAAATAAAACCAGCATTTTATTGAAAATCAAGATGTTTAATACATCCATATATGTCATACCGGTAGTTTTGATTTTTAAGGTTATATGTAATTAGTTTCATGGTATCAACCATTCTTCCATAAAGCTTTCACTAAAACTAAGTTATACTGCCTAACAAACAGTAGTGAGCAATAGTGTATAATACATATATTATTTTCTTTTCTATTACAGTAAGATGGAGGAAATGTTGCCAACTTAGAGAAAGCATAGATTATGAATCTTAGACAAAACTTTTTTCCTTCAAAACTTCTGTTCAGAGGCAAAGTTCCTAGACAGCCTGAGGCTGCGTAGTGTCTCCTTTCAAGACACTCAGCCAATCATGAGGAAGTAGTGTGAAAATGCCTCCTGTATTTTTTTGGAAACATTTATATTCCTGGTGCAGTTTCCTCATCTCACAAATGTGTATCCAGAGATGATGTTTAGCTACTTGAATCACATAATATTCAACTTTTTTTTTTGTGATGTAAAATTTTCTGCAGTCATTTATCATTGGTCTTTTTAGATTGACGTAAAAGTCATATTCACATTTGATTAACTATTAGAGGGATGTGTTGTGAATATTAGTAAGTAGTATTACTAACACTGGCTAAGCCTTTAGAAAACTGACAGGGCATTATATGATCTGCCTGAGGATTATCATTTGAAGTAATGATTTTTAATACTTAAGTTTGTGGTAATGATATTATTTTTCAAATTATCCAAAGAAAGGTTAAAATATGCTGCATCATGTAATTTAGGAGTAATTATTCTATTTGTTTTATTGACGTTTTCATTCAAACAAATAAGCATGTTAATTAAAAATTGTTTTGTGCTTTATAGAGGTTTTTGTTATCTCTTGTGAGTCAAAGAAAATGCATTTATACATACATTACATTTTTCCTTATTATGTGGTGAGGTAAAACGCACCATGAAAAGTGTGGAAATCTCATGTACTTAGTCTATAACTTATAGAACAAAAAACAGAATGTCTACTAGGATTGGATGTGGTTAGCAACAGAGGTTTGTGGATTAGAGTGTGTATGTACCTTTGTGCTTTTGTTGCTAGGAGTTGTCCAAGATGTGGTAGTGTAGGTAGCATGGAGGGCATCTCACCCCCTAGTGTCCTCACCCAACAGGGCTGCTCCTAGTGACCGTGGAGGTGGGTCCACGTGGCTCATTCCACAACTCCTACAAACTATTTCACTACACAGTGAAAACGGAACATCATCAAAGAGAATGAAATAGTTGTTTTCTAAGCTATCCACCAAAGGGAGACACATTTTGAAATTTGTCAACATATATATTTGTAGTAATCACTAAGTATTACACTATTATAAATGCGGTGTTACAAATGCTGTATTTATTGAATATATTTTTTAAGTGAATAAAAAGCACTAAACCATTATTTTCATAATGAGAAATCATTGATGTGTTCATTGGAGTTCTCCTTCCCTTCACTTCTTTAATATTCCATATACATATCATCCATTTGGAACCTGAATATATAGGTTAATTGGTGGAAAAAATACACATGAGCATGTCAAAGAGTTTTGAAAATAGATGGTTGTGACTTTAGTAAATATTCGGTCACAAAGATGAATTTCATGAAAAAATCTATAAAACTTGTATACCCAACTTAATCACACTTACAAGGAAGTAGTTGTGGGCTGGGTGGCAATGTGGTGTGGTTGAATACTTGGCTCATGATGTAAAACTCCTTCGTTTCCAAGCCCATTGCTGCTGTGGAGGGTTTCCTGACCAGAGATTGTGGTGCAATTTTGTGATGGAAACCTTTTGATTTATAACCTTTGTGTTCAATCTGGTCCAACCAATTTTTGCCCCCTTCCACCCCCTCTGCCCCCGGCGCTCCGCCCTCTCCCCCTTCCCCGCTTTACTCTCCCCTCCCGTCCTCGTCTTATCCCGCCTGTTCTTCGGTGCAGTCCCCTTCGTCTGCCCCTCCCCCACCTTCCTCTGCTACCCAATCTCTCCTCTCTTCCACTACCACCTGGCTACTCCCGCACCGATCTCCTCTCTCAACCTTCCACCTCTCCCCCTACCTCACCTGCTTCTGACCCCCTTCCTTCTTCCTTGCTTCTTATAGATATGGACCCCGGTCCATATCTGCGAACGCTCCTCCCTCACCTTCCCCCATTCCGAGTCTTATTCCCTACTGATCATGTCTGTTCTTCAGTGGAATATATCCTTTCTCCGTGCCGCTAACTACTACAGCTTAATGGAGGCAATGATTTGCATATGGTATGATATGCCTGATAAATAATAATAATAATAATAATAGTAATAATGATAATAATAATAATAATAATAGTAATAATGATAATAATAATAATAATAATAGTAATAATGATAATAATAATAATAATAATAATAGTAATAATGATAATAATAATAATAATAATAATAAAGAACTTGGAAAAAATTTAGCAGATAGCCATCTAGCCTACATAGGTTCATCTACATCTACAGTATATACTATATCCACTACTTTACCTAACCTACTGTTGTTAGGAGCATTTCTAACCCCATACTGGCCAGTCAGAAAGCATTTCTAAAATAGACCCCAAACCAACCTAACCTAACCGAATCTAACTGGTGGATCCCAAGAAATCATTTCTGACTGGCCAATATGAGGTTAGAAATGCTCCTAATAATGAAATATGAACCATCAAGTTTATTAAAACCACCGATAGTGTATTGGCTGAAACTGCAATAATAGTTACTGAAACTTGGCTCACAGGTGGTTTATTTGCCAACTCCTTGGGAGTGCCATCCTTTGTACATAGACGAAAATTTACTTACCCAGTATAAGTGTTCTTCACTCCTTGATGCTTGACGCCGTGGTGACATATCAGCAACTATAATAGTGAAGTAGCTTTCTGCAGCCAACAGGAAACAACTTGTAGGGGTATGACTCACCTGGTGAGTCATACAGAAGACGCCTTTCCATTGCTGGAATTCCTCCCGAGATCTTACATTAGTCCGTACTTTAATGCAGTCTTCTTCTTGATGAATTCCGACATTGTGAAAACCATCACCATCAAAATACAGACATTCAGAGCTCAACCACTCCATACTTGGTTTGAATATTCCCTCGCAATTGTTGTTCTGTAAAGGAACTCTCGGCTCGCCGAATTGTTATACTCATATTTTTCTACAGTCAATTTAGTGTTTAAAAAAAAGAGTATATATGGGTTCAGTTTATTGTTACCATATTATAGCTTATGGGATATGTAAAATATATATCAAAATAATTATTTTGTGGATAAAAAAAATTAATAGGTGTCTGTAAAACAATGATAGAAAATAAAAATTATTGTCTTGGTATTATTGGAACTGACTATTATTGTTCCCGGCGAGCCGAGAGTTCCTTCACAGAACAACAACAATTGCGAAGGAATATTCAGACCAATATGGAGTGGTTGAACCACCCCAACCTTATTTACGGTTCGCTGGGTGCCTTACAAGTGCCCAAGTGCAGGATTTACTGCAATATTGAGTCCCGCCGCATCGACAGCTGACGAACGGCAAATGGACTCATGCTGACTGACGACGGCTGTGACCTGCCGGCAGCTGCTGCCGCCCATGCTGCCGCCCACATGGACGCCACCATCACTGTCCTCAAATGGACTCGTTCTCTTTTTCCATCGTCTGGTGAGACCCACGAACGTACAGCTAAGTCCACCAAATGCAATACTCGCTCCTTCGCCCAAGCAGCTGCTTTACCACCCTCACCTAACGCTAAAGCTGTGCCCCCACGCCAACCTCACCATAACTCATGATTTTATTGTGACGGCAACAGCATCATTATTTTTCATCAATTAAAGGTAGGGACATATTTTCGCATGTCTAGCCAGAGCTTGATGTTAAATTAGCACATAGGTGGCTTGGATTTTGAGCTCAAAACAACTGTCTAAATCTTGATTACAAACCTATGCTCAAGCTGCACAAGGACTATGCTTCCTTGGGTAGGATACAATGTTGCCTTTCCCTCATTGGGCCGGCTTTCTTTCCAATCTTTACATAAAACAGTGCAGTTGGTTCAAGCAGCCGCATGGGCGGCTTTGTTTCTAAGCACAAACACAATTTAATCTAGTTAATCAAGCCATGCCAAGACTGTTCTTAAACTCCTTTTTGGAGAATAGGAAGTTTATTTCCAACAGGTCGGCACACTCACCAATCAATCTACATTGAAAACAATATAAATTGGTACACTATAGTTTTGCTCTTTGCTTGGAATACATTTTACCTTGAAACTTAAAAGCTTGAAACATGTTTTAGAATGATGATTATATTTGTATGTATCATTGAATGAAAAATTGTTTATTTTCATAAATGTTAATTAAGAACTAGGGCTGTTGTATTGGCATAAACTCGTCGTGATGCTTCACCTCATTGGAAATAACTCCATGTGTGCCATCCTCATCTTATTTATATTATATATATTCTTTTATATATACAAAGATTTTTGCACACTTTATTGGTGTTATTAGTTAAATAGAGTGTCTTACAATATTGAAACTACTTCTAACAGGAAGTACTTGTCCTATGTTTAATTTCTGATTTGACATTAAGAAGATTAGATTGACTGGAGATGTGTAGTGTAGTGGAGTTCCTTAAGAACAATTTTTCCAGCTATTGATTTTCTCTAATAAATTATATGCAGTCGTTGTTAAAGTGAGGTATAGTGGTCTTTAGGGTGATGTAGTGTAGTCTACTCTGGTGCTGCTGCTTGGACTCTCTTGAGGAGGTAGACATGGCAGAGGAATCTTCATTTGCTCCTTTCCATGCAATTCATTCTTGGCCACCAGAGTCTTCTCACTCCCTCACCCTTTGTCTGTCTGTCATACTGCAGTTCTGTCTCCCATTTGTAAATGTGTGTTATCATCTTACACCCAGGCCATCTATCCTGTTCTTTTACCTTTAATTAATTTTCATTGGTGATCGGTTGGGTCCCATATCCACTAATGGCCTTTTTGTGTCTTCATCAGTGGCGAGAAGCAATTAATTTACATTTGTAAGCTTATGATTTATTCACACATTGAGTAAGTTGATGCTAAGCAGAACTTGGTGCATAAATCCTGAATTGTAATTGCTTCATAGTCCCTTCAGCTTCAGGTTGTCTAGTTTTGACTTGAATTGTTATATGTCCTGGGAGTGCTGTCATCCAGAATCAATACTGAACTGAGTATCTTTAGGACCTATGGACAGTGGTATCAAACTTGAAGGCAGCTGTGGTTGCAGGTGATGGCTGAAGTGAAGTAATTTTTTAGGTTGGCAGCATAACTATTTCTTGTCTGACATTACATTTGTCATCAATTACCATTTTTTGCAGAATATCTCTGAGACAAGCTTTCAATTTGTACTATATATTTTTTTTTCCTGACTGGTCTCCTACGGTGTCAGTTACAAATTTTAAATACTTCTGTTATACCTTCAGGGCTAGGAAATCTAAATCTGCTTATATTTCCAGGTGTGAAAGGTGCAGGAGGAGTTGTCTGCAGATCCCCAGTCACACTGCATTGAACACAACTTAAGGCAGCCCACTTACTTTTGGTATAAAGTTATCATGCAAATCAAATGGAGAGCCATGGATGACTATTTTAAGTGCCATGTCGTTTTTTGGTAAGTGATGTTAATAAAAATATATTGGTATGCTTGCCAAGATATGATCACATACAGAATGGGTATTGATGAAGTTTGTCACTGCTACACTTGATTTTTCATCATGATTAAAGCAATACAAACTGCATAATACCCAAGGTAGTCATTGCCATAATATCGATTGGGTCAAGAAAATATCTATTAGTATTAGTATTTTATATTTCAATCAAGTTAGATTACATTATAATACAAAGGAAGAAAAACAAAGCCAACCGTAATCATTTAGCCATATATAATACATTTTTAAAACTTCTTGGAAACAGCATCCTGTAGGTTTTGTTAGTGGTGTAAGGGAAAATTTGCATTTGCAGCTTCAGTAGTACAGAAAGAGAGGTGGTGAGTCTTGACTGTGGTTCGTAAACATCCTATGAGTCTGTGAGCTGAGAGAGAGAGTTAGAGAGAGAGAGAGAGAGAGAGAGAGAGAGAGAGAGAGAGAGAGAGAGAGAGAGAGAGAGAGAGAGAGAGAGAGAGAGAGAGAGAGATATGACGTCATCACTACATGGCCGCTTGACAAAAGCTGAATTTCTTTGCGTATTTCCCACGTCTTATACAGGCGTGAGAAGAATGCAAAGAAAATCAGCGTAATTGAAAAGAAAGGATTAGTAACATCCCACCCACCCATATTCTCCATATCCTCCTCCACATTCTCTCTATTCTTACTTCCACTTTCTCTCCATCTCTCAACATTCAATCCTCCTCCTCCTCCTCCTCTCCCACCTAACTTTTCTCTCCATCCCTCCATCTTCCTCCAGTCTTATCTCCATCTCTCCACCTATCTCCTCCTCTACTAACTCCACCTCCTCCACCCACAGACGGAAATCCTCCACCCTAACTTTGGGTGGAGCACTACCCGCCCCGCCCCGCCCAATGTGGAAGAAATGAAGACCAAGATGAGTGAAATGTTCTCCACTAGAACCTCCACCTCCTCCTCCTCCTCCTCTTCCTCCTCCACTTTCACCTCCTCCCTTCATGCATGGGCTCAAGCTATTAATGTTTTCCTCCCTGGGTTTTTGAAGAAGTGAGGAGCAGGAGGAGGAAGAGGAAGGAAGAGGAGAAAGGAGGAGGAAGAAGAAGGAAAGATTATTAGGAGGAAGAAGAGGAGGAGGAAGGAGAAGAAGAAGATAGAAGAGGTGGAAGGAAGAGGAGGAAGATTATTTTGTTTGTTCAAATTTTTCTCTTCATAATTCTCTTATTTCCTTATTTTGTTTATTTATTTTCTTCGTAATTCTCTTCGTAATTCTTTCCTTTCTTTCTCTTTATCTTATTTAATTTTTCTCTGCATTTATTAGTTTTATTAATTATTATCAATTATCTTGTTCTCTCTCTCTCTCCTCCTCCTCCTCATCCCATTCTCTCTCTCTCTCTCTCCTTTCTTTTCATCTCTGTTATTATATATTATCTTGTCTTGTGCTGCTTCTATTTTCTCTCTTCTCTTCCTTTTCCTTTTCATCTCTATGGTAATTATTATATTATTTTGTCTTACGCTTCTTTCATTTTCTCATTTCTTGCTCTTCCTCCTCTATTCTCTCTCTTCCTTTTCCTTTTCCTTTCTCTTTTATAATATATTCTTTTGGTCAAAAATAATGTGAAAATATTTTGTACTTTTTTATTATTATTATTTTAACCGACAGATACAGAGTTGGAAACACACACACACACACACACACACACACACACACACACACACACACACACAGTACAAGGTGGGGGGACTGCGGTGTCGTGACTTTGGTGTTAATATCCTGTGGGGGATATCCTGGGGTCCTGCT
>JAXIVD010000384.1:0-15000 GCA_036785275.1 Cancer borealis
GTGATTTCCAATATTTTTTAACACACTCAGATAAAATGTATAAGCCGAAATCAACATCCTTTTATTTTTACTGCTCATACTTACTGAAAAAATAATAATTACCTAATTGTAGCTTTATCTTATAATACAATTAACAAAGCCTTATCATGCACCTGTAAGTAAGAATAATAACATTAAGGTTATGTTTTTAATTTTAAATACACATGTGCAGTAATTCATATCGTATTTTTTCTGCACATCGGCTTCTAAATTAACTAAGTCACCCCTTTGCCCCGGAGAAGCGGAGAAAATTAAAAATTCTAGTGCTGATAGGTGTCTACGACCCTAGCTGCGAACAGGCTTGTTACCAGGTGTGGTAACGAGTGTTATGTGAGATAGTGTGGCCCGAGCGGTTTAGCCAAATACGTGTACTTTATACAGTTTTATTTACAGTATAAGATGATCAGTACACTGGTACATTGAATAAATCTCACTGCTTGTATTTGTATTCTACTCAAGCAGGGTTATGCACATATATTAAAGTATATCACAAGAGTCACTGTGGCACTATATCTCCACACTTGGGTATAAGGTGAGATTTGTGCAATATATATAACTTCAGCGACAGTTTGTAGGGCACTCGTAATAACACAGAAATGTCAGTAATAACATTCGAGAACCTACTACATATATACCTCAACAATTATAATAACATTAATTGCATAATACATGAGATATATAGGAATAAAAATATAAGTAATACTACCTGCCTAACATGGGGTACATCGCTCGGTCACCTACTCGACGCGACCTCGCGACGTTCCTATATATCTAGAGTCATGTACCTAACCTTGTGGAGGTGTCAATTCGTGGTCGCTAGCAGCTTTATTTGAAACTCTACTTTGTAACATATAATAGAGTGTTAAAGCATGTTTCACTAGACAACATAGAGGAATCATTATAATAATCACCAACACTATCGGTATGATGACCGTAGGGACTCATGTAGGTTGGTAGGGAAGCATGGACTGCCGATTCAAAATCTGAGATGTTATTTAATTTAAACTCAGAAATGGTATTAGCCACATACTTAATAGAAGAAATATTTACACTTTGAGCAAAATCTAAGGTGTAAATATGCATAAAAATTTAGAAATAAAAACCTTCATGAAGTGTCTCAGGATGAGTCGACACTATTGCTGAATTCAAGGTATATAAATTAAGAATAGCAAAGTGACCAGTCTGTCGACCATATAACCTTCCTGAAGGGCAAATCACTGTCACCATCGTGAGACTGATGAAGAAAAAGTAATGATGGCCCATGAAACTTTCATGACGAAAAAGGTTCTGGCAGCATTTGAGTGTAAGGGCATAGGTTTAAGCTCTGTGAAGCATCGTGTTGAATCAAAGCAACTTCACACGCACCTTCTTCTTTAACAGGTAAGAAAGCAAAGAGAGACGCAGGGCAAAAATAAAATCCTATATGCTCAGATTTACACTGGTGAAGTATTTGGTATTCACCAAGATATTTCCGCACCAGTCTCTTTGGTGCTGAGACCATTTCTGACAAACTTTTAGTGACTCAAACCAATTCTTCATCAAGACATTTAATCCCCAAACCACTAAAGCGAATCTAGGAAGCACTTGAATTATTGTAACTATGACACGTTCACGCACTTCTCTCTCTCTCTCTCTCTCTCTCTCTCTCTCTCTCTCTCTCTCTCTCTCTCTCACACACACACACAGACAGACAGACAGACACACACACACACACACACACACACACACACACACACACACACACACACACACACACACACACACACTTGGTTACTTGGTTTTTGTTTAGAGGTCTATGCCTCACAGCCATGGTGGACCACCGCTGCACCACTGTGGTGCCCGACCACAGCAGCTCCTCCCAGTAAACAACTTAGCATCACAAGTCCGGGCGGGGACCCGATCTGCCGACCAAGCGAATGCAAGGCCAGCGCGCTACCACTGTACTAGCCAGGAGGCCGTATATTTTTTATTTATGGGAGATTTGTTTTCTCCCCCCAGCGGGTCACAAACCCCGTCTGAGATCAGGTACCTCATTACTGTTTGGTGAACAGGGACCACACACTTATAAGAGACTTGGTCCATATGTCTCCTACCCGGCTCGGGGATCAAGCCCGCGACCTCTCGCTTGTGAGGCGAGTGTCCTAACCACTAGACCACCGGGTGTGTCACACACACACACACACACACACACACACACACACACACACACACACACACACACACACACACACACACACACACACACACACACACACACACACACACACACACACACACACACACACACACACACACACACACACACACACACACACACACACACACACACACACACACACACACACACACACACACACACACACATCGTTAGTTTTAATAAAATTTGTTGTTTTGTATGGTGTCAGTCATTATTTTACTTCTTGCAGGTGTTAACTCCGCACTAGGGTTTTTTCCGTCTTTTATGGAGAACGCATTCTATATATGAACTGAGCAAGAACTTGGTCTGTGAGCTAGCTGCATTATAGTAACTGTGTTTCTCTTTTGCTTTCTAGAGTAAACAACACTAAAGATATTTACGACACTAGCTACTGCTACAACGGCCCCATAGGAATAGGCATCACTATGATGGTTGCCGGAATAGTGTCCTTGCTTACAGGTAAGCAGCGCCTTTAACTAAAGAAACTATGCAGCGATAAGGATTCGTCTTCATCGATTTATTTACTTATGTTTATTCTCCTTCAGTTACTTTCCATGACTTTTGCAGTAATATTACCATTAATGTGTCCAAACCTAGGCATCAATTTCAATATCAATAACTTGTGCAGCCCTCATGCTCCCGTTCTATTTCAGGACCCACTTGCCCAAAGGATGTGGAGGGCGGGGTGGTCAACCCGACCTGTGAGCGACTATACAAACAGTTGTGGCATATGTGCCAGAAAAAGAACTTTTTACGTAGTGATGAAATCAAAGAGAAACAGGAGCAAGAAGCGGAACTGAGAATGCTACCTCAGCAATTGTCTGACCTTCACAGCCCCCAGTAGCCAGTGTTTGAAACCCTCCTTTGAGTAATTGTTCCGACTTGTAAAAAGCACACGATAAAAACACGAATTAACAGGTCAGAAATGCAGCTGTTGGGATGATTAGACAAATGTTTTTAATTTTGTAAGTAAATCAGGACGCTCTGATGTTTTCTTGGTAACATATTACAAAAAAAAGGTAAAAGCACTGACCTTGCGTGGTTACCGGCTGTTGGCGTTGTTCCTGCTATCGCTGCTAAGACTGGAATAGAAAAGTGATGGCAAATAATACAAAACAAACAAAATTATTTATTTCCTGTACAAATTAAACCATTTACAATTCTGGGTTATTCATAATGCAGAGACAACTATTTGAATTGCAATGACTTACTGATTTTGATAACATACTTTTTCAGTAGTGCATTACGAAATACTATCAATAATACTTAGATTTTTGCATTCCTTGTTGTGGGTGCAACCTCTTTTATTAAGCTCTATCGCATGTATGTTAATGTAAGTAAGATTTCATCGTATCTTTCATGAAGAGTGATACTCATGCACACTTGTATCTTCCATGCATGTCATGTTTTTTAACAGATATCTTATTCTTAACTCGTCCAAACTTTGTGTGAAATACATTCGGAACTCACACCTGTCCCTTCTTGGCAATGCAAACTAAGTTTGTGTTCACAGCTTGTATTTCTTATTACCCCAACACGACCTCTTATCTACTGACAGTGTCATTATTACTTTTTATTTTTTACATTAAAAGGACACTGGCTACAATTGTATATTCATTGTACTAAAATCAATATGGTGTAGAAAGATAATTTGAATTTGAATGTTCCACTTTCGTGTTTCAGCTAAGGCCTCTATCGCTTCCTTCAACAAAAAGGGAAAAACGAACCCTTTTTCTGCCTTACATGTTCATGCCATACGAGTTGTATCAGTCATTCATATCCCATCTCAATTATTTTTTAATGTTTGATTATCTGGTGAATCACTAATAAATTACATTCGGAAAACTAATTAAGGCGAGCATTCATTTCTAAGCAACCTCCTACACACTACCAAGACAACACGAAAGTCCTTAGATAATATAATATGGGCCTCTGAAGATCTACAACTGCCCTTCACTTCTACATATCATTGAGTGGGTAATACCCATTTTCTAGGAGACGTTGAAATTGATCCCTAGTGCATAACAGTTTGTACCCAGACTTTCAATTGTATTCCTTACTTCCATTCCAGCAACAGGAACCTTAATCCTATTTTGCTAGTCTTGCCAAAAACAATCGAGTACATTAGAGAAAGAATTGAGTCTTAGAGGCATTGAATAACGCAAAGTTTGCTCCTCCCAACTCAGATATTGGAGACAAAAATAGCAGTTAGGCGCAATATTTTAATTTTTTTTTTTATATATATATAAAAGGTATTGGCAAAAATACGTACAAAAATTCCGCTTGTCACCGGACCTCATAAAGCAGACAATAGGAGAATTAGAGGCAGGGGCTGGGGATACAGTTTAGCATTACAGGTGTTATGACGCTTCTCTTTTGATAGAGTTCAAATCATAGGCAAATGGAAAAACAAAAAAATAGTAGGAGAGTTCCAGAGCTATTAGTATAAGAGATAAAAGAGTGCAGATACTGGTTAATTCTTGCATTAGAAAGGTGGACAGAATAGGGATGAAAAGAAGTAGAAAGTCAGTTAGCGGAGGAGGGATGATGAAACGAAAAGCTTTAGACTTCACCCTGTTCAATAAGGCTATGTGAGTTGAACCCCCCCAGGCATGAGAATACATACTCAATACATGGGCGGATTAGGCCCCTATATAAAGCAAGTACCTTGGAGGGAGAGAAAAATGAATGCAGATGTCACAGGACACCTAACTTCTTGGAAACTGACTTAGCAATATTAGAAATATAAAATTGTCAGTTTAGATTTCAATTAAAGGATAGACCAAGTGTGTTTAATGTGGAGGAGAGGGATAGTTGAGTACCATTGCAGAAGAGGGGATAGCTATATTTTTCTTTATACATTATAAGGGTAAATGCTAAGGGGCAAAATAAATACGTTAAAAAACATCCCGTGTGTCGCCAGACACTGTAAAGAAAACATAAGGAGGAGCAAAAACAAGGGTTGGATTTCCAGTTAACATTAGAGGTGTCTTGACACTCCCATTTATAAAGAGTTTAAGTCATAGATAGGTGGAAACACAGACAAGAAAAGCGAGTTCTAGAGCTTACAAGTGTAAAACATGAACGAGTGAAGATAATGGTTTACTCTTGCATTAGGATGATTGACAAAATATGGATGAGAAGAAGTAGAAAGTCTTGTGCAGCGAAGCCGTGGTAGGGGAAGAGGCATGCAGCTAGCAAGTTCAGAAGAGCAGTCAGCATGTAAATAGCGGTAAAAAATTAAATAAAGATGCAACATAGCGTCGATGACTTAAAAAATCAAGACAGTCAGTTAGAAGAGGAGAGTTGATGCGACGAAAAGCTTTAAACTCCACCCTGCTTAAAAGAGATGTAGAAGTTGAACCACCCTAGATATGAGAGCCATACTCCATACATGGGAGGATGAAGCCCCTGTACAGAGTAAGCAGCTGGGAGGGATAAGAAATGCACGCAGACGCCATAGGAAACCCAACTTCTTGGAAGCTGATATATGAAAATGCCAGTTTAGATTTATAGTAAAGGATCGACTGAATGTGTTTAATGTGGAGTAGAGGGGAACTTGAGTGTCATTGAAGAAGATGGTATAGTTATCTGGAAGGTTATGACGAGTAGATAGTTGTAGAAATTGAGTTTTTGAGGTTTTAAACAGATTCAGAAACTGGTGAATGATCAGACCTTAGGTATCCAATAGCATCTCGCCTTGAATCATTTAAATCTTGTTGGGTTGGGCGTCTGTTGTACGACGTTGAAAGAATCAAGGTGGTGTCATCAGCTTAAAAGTGGATAGGGTATTGAGTCAGATTTAGGAGATTATGGATGACTAATAGAAAAAAAAAGTGGGTGATAGGACAGAACCCTGAGGAACATCACTGGTGATAGTTGATAGGGAAAGAATAGGGACCGTCCACTACAGCAGCAATAGCACGGTCAGAAAATTATTTGGTGATGAAGGTACAGAAAAAAGGATAGAATCAATAGGAGGAAAATTTAGATACCATAGGTTTATGCCAGACTCTATCGAAGCCTATCGATATGTCAAGGCCGACAGCAAAGGTTTCATCGATGTCCCTAAAAAAGGATGACCAAGATTCTTTTAGATAAGCAGACAGATCACTAGTAGAGCGGGCTTTTCGGAAACCATACTGGCAATCAGAGAGAAGGTTGTAAGCTGATAGATGCCTTAATATCTTCTTGTTAAGGACAGACACAAAGGCTTTAGTCAGGCTGGAAATCAAAGCTTTAGGGCGGTCATATGTAGGATTTAATTAATTTCAATCATGAATTTCGATTTGAAATATCTATTTTTATTTTATTTGAAAGAAAATAACAAAATGAATCAAACGATATTCAGTCAGCAGTATTCTATGCAGCAACTGATGAATACTTTCTGTATTTCATTGGGAAATGAAAATTATGAAGCTACTTAGAACAATAACGCCAGAAATTTCAAGAACTATATAAGATATCTTTAAAATATTGAAAGAAATTATATAAAATATGGTAGCTGTCATCATATCCGAATTTCAGGTCAATCCATTAAGAAACCAACTTTTAGCGACACTTTGAAAGATTTGAAGAATTTCTGACTTTAACAGATAAAGTTTAACAAATGTGTAACATATATGCTACATTTTTTTGCCCCAAAAATAGGATTCATTCTAAGAATTAAGTATCTATAAAAGATCCCAAATTATTTCAATATAACTCTGTTTTGGCTATGCACATAGCAATTTTCACCTTTAAATCCCTACTAATAAGAATGATTACGAATAGATCCCAACAAGAGTCAAAATATCACTATGAAAGAAGCTCCAAACTACAAATAGGCCTTCAAAATTAGAAATTAGATGATACTGGCTTGAAAAATATCTCTCTTAGGAGTATGCATCCCAACCACGAAGCAAACTATGGAATAGAGTCCAAAAGACCATCTAGTAACGCTTTCAGCGTGATTATAATAATAATAATAATAATAGTAATAATAATAATAATAATAATAATAATAATAATAATAATAATAATAATAATTTGGGTTGTGGAGAAAGAAACACAATGTATACTGAGGTTTTATTCCTGACCGGTTTCGCTTACAGCTTCCTCATAGGAATGGACTGAGGTTTTATTCCTGACCGGTTTCGCTTACAGCTTCCTCTGAAGAAGCTGTAAGCGAAACTGGTCGGGAAAAAAACCTCAGTATACATTGTGTTTCTTTCTCCACAACCCATAACTGTCAAGATGTCTACACAATAATAAAAATAATAACAATAACAATAATAATATGATAATAATAATAAAACACTACCTACCAAACATCAACAATTACTGGCGAGGAAAAGCACGAAAACGGCGTCAATAGAGGTGATTGAGGTCTCATTAAGGTGTGTCAGGAGGAGGAGGAGGAGGAGGAGGAGGAGGAGGAGGGCGGCTACGACGGTAATGGTATGTGAAGACAAGCTAATTTAAACTAGTTGTTTGTGTGTGTGTGTGTGTGTGTGTGTGTGTGTGTGTGTGTGTGTGTGTGTGTGTGTGTGTGTGTGTGTGTGTGTGTGTGTGTGTGTGTGTGTGTGTGTGTGTGTGTGTGTGTGTGTGTGTGTGTGTGTGTGTGTGTGTGTGTGTGTGTGTGTGTGTGTGTGTGTGTGTGTGTGTGTGTGTGTGTGTGTGTGTGTGTGTGTGTGTGTGTGTGTGTGTGTGTGTGTGTGTGTGTGTGTGTGTGTGTGTGTGTGTGTGTCTTAATTGTTATTGGGGTTTATATAGTGTTTATTGTTCAAGGCTTCGGAGATTTGATGTCTGGCTTCGGTATGTCTCGGGGCCTCGAATCCTCTGTCCCTTCGAAGCATTCCGAGCTGTCGTGGGCCATCCGCAACTCGCAGCCATTGAAGTCTTAGCCAGATGGTAGAAATTTCTGAAGATTCAAGGTTGGGGGCACGAGAGCAAGTAATGTCGTTACGCACATATGCGCAACAGCCAGTTTTGGATTGAAAATGAGGATAGAAAAAGTAGGAGGGAACAGAGAAGGGGTTGCTGTCAGTAGTCACAGACAACTGTGTTTCAGTTAGGAAGAGAAGATGAGGTTTAGTGGAGGAGATATGGTGTTCCACAGATTGGAAATTAGATCTAAGGCCACGAATGTTGCAGAAATCGAGAATAAAAGTGTTAGAGGAAGTGTCAAGACACCCGAGGTCGTCAGCAGAGGAGCAGTTTGACCTGGGGACATTTGTGATCCCTTCCCCAGATAAACATGATGAAAAATAATCTCTATAGAGTATGTAAAATTTATCAAGTGCGTCATTTGCGTCGTTAATATTTAGAATTTGTATCCAGTTTTCATATGATATTTCTCTTGGAAATAAATTGGTATATATTTATTTTTTTACATTAAAAGGGTCCTGGCTAAGGAAAAACAAAAATAAGTATAAAAAATCCTGCTTGTCGCCAGACCCTGTATAGAAGACAGTAGGAGAAATATTGATATAGAATATATATATATATATATATATATATATATATATATATATATATATATATATATATATATATATATATATATATATATATATATATATCAGAAGAAAAAAAAATTTCTACATTACAACACAAGAACTATAAATATTGAATACATATAAACACACACCTCCATCTCCTGTCTCTGTTCATTGTGTACATATCAAAGCATTATAAAGCATACAATGATTCAATGTTATTAAGTCTAGTCTCCGAGAAACCCGTATCATAACATTTATCATTATCGGTTAAACAGTGATCAATTAATATTTGGAGATTATTACCCAGACTTCTAATGTTCATACTCAATACCGAAAATACATCAGCTTCACTTAGTTCTGTTTTAACATCTATAAATATTTGTTGTGAAAATGTATGTCATTTTCCTAATGTTAGTTATCAATGAATCAATGTCATTACTGTTCTTATCTTATTCTAGACCATGTAGGTTAAATATCATCAGATTAAGTTCATTTGTATACGAATAGTTTACAGGCATTGTGTCACTGTTACATAGCATTTCAAGTTCATCGTTACTAATAAAATTAAATTGTAAGTAGTATCAGCAACAGTAGTAATGGTTGTAATAGTTGTAATAGTAATAGTAGTAGTAGTGGTGGTGGTGGTGGTGGTGGTGGTGGTGTTAAAGTTGGTGGTAGTGTCGGTGTCGGTGGTGATAATAGTTTATCGTCTTATTTTTTTCCTTCCTCTCCTCATGCTCTCTCTCATTTTATTTCGTTGTTGGTGGTGGTGCTGTTGACTTTCATCATCATCACCTCTTTCTTCTTCTTTTTCTTTTCTTCTTCTTCTTCTTTTCTTCATCTTCTTTTTCTTCTTTTTCTTTTTTTCATTGTGTCATGTATTTAAGATTCAGTAAATTCTTTCACACCAGTTTCTCTTGTTCCTCTAATTCCCCCTCTTCCTCCTCCTCCTCCTCCTCCTCCTCCTCAGGTCAGATCAGGTGTCGTTCGGGAAGTTTGGCCTTTGTATCGGCGCTTCCCTGATGATCTTCACTGGTTAGTTGTCTGTTTCTCAGTTTTTCAGTTTGTCGTGTTAAGAGTTTTTCTTTTCTTTTTCCTCTTTTTCCACATTTCATATAGCACTGACTTTGTTTTTTCTATAAATTCTTCTTCAAACAATAAGTCTCCAATTACGTCCTCTTCTTACTCTGTGTTAAGTCTCTCTGTTTTCAATATTTTTTTTCTCTCATTCACATAAGCTGGGCACTGTAACAAAAAGTGATTTAAATTTTCTAGGTCACTGTTGCACATGATGCACTTTGTGTCACCATTCGTGTGCCTATTCCTGTCACTTAACTTAAGGTTGTTGGTCCTTGCCTTATATAATATAATTGATGATGGCTTGTTATCATACAACTTTCCTTCCCTTATCTCTTTCTTAAATTTATTGTATATTTTTAAACTAGACCTTTCTGCCACTTCTGTTTCCCAGTTTTCTGTATCCCATTCTTTAATTTTTCCTTTTAACTTTTGTACCTTCATTTCCTTCAAATCTGAATATTTTACTTTAATATTTTTCATAAATTCTTTTGTTGTTTGGATCCAGTAATCTTTGGGTTTGTTTAATTTTTCTTCTATTATTCTTTTTAGCAGATCATTACCCTCATTCTCTTCTATGTACTTAAGATATTTGAACTGATTCTTGTTTCCATGGTACTTGAGCCAATTTCTCCCCTCAGGGTTGGTGTTTGTGCATAACCAGATGCTCCCAAAATAGCTCTGTATACTGCATTTTCTATTCTTTGTAATTTGCTTATTTCTTGTTTAGTGTAGCCAAGTATACTTGATCCATACAGCACTGAGGGTAATACAACATTTTTCCAATATGTTTTGCCAATTAAAATTTTATTGCAACTCTGGGATATTACTGGATAAGTTAAATTTGCCAACTTTTTTGCTTTTTGCAGAGATTTTTCTTTTTGAATTTTAAAACAATTTCTTTTATTCGTTACAGTTATGCCCAAATATTTAATCTCACTGGTTACTTTTATACCTTTAATTTCTTCAATTTGTGTTTTACTGTAAAAAATTTGAACATTACTTTTGCTTTTATTTATTTCTAGTCCTGTTGTGTGGCTGAGGTCTATCAGAGTGTCTATCATCCCTCCCATTTCCTCCTGTGTTCTTGAGATTAACAAGCCGTCATCAGCAAAGAACAATGCACTTAATTTAAAGAATTCATCCTGGAACCCTCCCTTCTTTTCCAATTTGTCTATAATAATATATGTTATAATTTTAAACAGGGTAGTGGAGGCTGTACATCCTTGTTTAATGCCACTGGTTACGTTCATTTGTATTTCCTCGTCTTCTCCAACTTTTACTGTTGTTTTATCGTCTGTATATATATATATATATCTGCAATCAGTTCTATCAAGCTTGGATGCACTCTGTATTCTTTTAAAGTTCAAAACATCTCTTCTAACAGAGCCATATGCCTTTGCAAAATCTACTGCTGTCACGTATAAGGTTTTCCTCTCTTTGAAAAATTTATCAATACAATATTTTAAAATCATTAAATTATTTTCTACCCTTCTTTTCTTTGTGAATCCACTTTGGTTTTCCTTCACCTGGTTGTTGCTCCAGGTGTTCAACAGTTCCTTCTTGACACGTGATAATGGTTTCCTCTGTTTCTTCCTCCTCCGTTACTCTTACTCTTATGTCTCCTTTTCTAGTTGTTCTGTTTTCTTTGGAACGTAAGTATTCATCCTTTGTCTCTGTGTTCCACACCTCCTTTATTTTATTTTCATTCAACTCATATATATTCCTCCTTTTCATTACTAGGTATTTCCATTCCTTCCTCACTGTAGATTTTTAATCCTTCTTCTTTTGTTTTGTTCTTTTTCCTCAATTTGTCAATGTGTTCCCATAATTTCTTTCTGTTAGGGTTGTTCTTTATTTGTCTCGTAATGATTTCCTCGTGTTCATACATTGCTGCTGTGATTTTTCTTTGGGCTTCCATTTTAGCGTCAATATATTTCTCGTTGAGGTGTCTCTCTTCTTGTAGTGTACTGGCGTTCCTTTTAGCTCTATTGTAGTCTTTGCATAGTTTTATACATTGTCTAATATCTTCTGTTATCCAGGGTTGTTCTTCTATCTTGTTTTCACCTTCTCCTTTTATCTTCTTGTATTTCCTCTTCAGATTCTTGTTTGCCTTATCTAAAAGTATTGTATTTGGCTTTTCAATTCAATACTTATATCTTGTTTGCACTCCAAATTCTCCTCCACATCTTTCCTGTATTTTTCTAGCGAGTCCTTATCGGTTTTGTAATATTCATGCGTTTCCCATCTCTCTCTTCCTGTTGCTTTTGTCCTTATATCCTTTCTTTCTAAAGTCACTTCAATCAAGTTATGGTCTGATAGATCAAAATACTTTTTCTTCTCGTCTATTTCCATCTCTCTGTAATCTTTATACAACTTTTGGTTAACTAACACAAAGTCTATCACACTTTTTTGTTCATTTCTTTTCCACGTTAATTCTCCTTTACATCTGAAGTCATCGTTGAGCATCACAAAGTTGTACATATCCATCCAATCTAATATCATTTTTCCATTAACGTCTGCTATTTGTTTTCCTTTGAACCCCACATGACCATTAAAATCACCCAAAATCATTAAATTTTCCTCACAATTCTTTTCTATAGCTTCTTCAATCTCTTTCCTTAGGCTTTTATTCCTCTCTTTATCATGAACAGAAAAATACACTACTAATATACCAATACTTAGTCCAAACAAATTTCCTTTCATGAATAAATAATCTTTCGACTTATTTTCTTCCTTATGCATCAAAATATTTCTATTTTTCCTGTAGAACACCATAATTCCTCCACCTTTTCTGTCTTGCACTTCCCTCATACTTTCTATCACTTCAATATTATCACTAATTTTTACTTTCTTTATTTTCTCTTGTGTTTCTGTTAGACACATCACACAATTGTCACCGAGTAGCTTCTCTATATCAATAATTTTTGCACATTTATCACTTGAATTTTTACTACACTTTCACCTCCTCCTCCACTTTCCTTACTTTTTGCATTATTTCAATATCTCTTATTATTGTCTTTGTTCACTATTTTTCCTCTCTTTATAATGCACCTTTCTCCACTTTCCCTTCTCCTTTTTAGTTCTTATCTCAATTTGGCTTCCTCTGCTCTTTGTTGCTCGGTTAGGTCTGGTACTATGACAAGATTTTTGATTATTTCATCCTCTGCCTGCCTCAGTTGTTTTGCCCTCGAGATCACACTCCATTTTGAATGTTCCTCTGTCATTCTTACTAGTGTTGGCCTGGTCTTTCCATCCTGTTTCTTTCCCAGCCTGATGATTTTATCAAAGCTATACTCTTCTACTGCTAGGATGTTTCCAAAAACATTTTCACACCTGTCTGCGTCTTCCTTAACCCTTTCCTGTCCTTGGTTTTTGTTTGACTCTGGTAGGTTGAATACTATGAGGTTATTCCTTCTTTTCTCTCTATCCTCTTTCTCTATCATTCTTCTGTTATTTTCTTGAATAACCTCTTCTACTTTCTTCACTGATTCTTGAACAGTCTTATCCACAATCACCTTTTCCTGTGCATTCCATTTTTCCTTAATTTGCTTGACATTATCAGCTAACTCTTTATTCTGCTCTCTGAACTCCCTTAGTTCCTGCCTTATCTTCTTATTCTCTTCTCTCAGTTTCTTAACCTCCTCACAGCCGCTCAACACTCCTGCCTTGCAACCATAGCAGAACCACAGCACGTCCTCTTCATCCTTCAACACATTGAACAACTTGATACTGCACTTGCCACTACCACAGTGAAACCATTTCTTGCAGTGGTCACATTCTACAGCATTGTCACTTTGCTTAAATGGTACCTTACATTTGGAGCAGTTGTTGTCTTCTTTACCCATGGTCCGCCTTGTTGTTGGTCCTCATCCTTGTCCTCCATGTTCACTACCGCTCCTACAGGCGTCGGCTTTCCACACCGTTCACACTTCTCCTGGTCACTTCCTATCCAGGTGAACTCTTGTCAATCCGTGCACTGTTTCTTGTTCTTACTTTTATTCCTTCTATCCTATTCGCTCATGCCTTATTCCATGCAAAAACCAGTGTTTATATTAGAGAGTCGGTCCCTCAGACCGCCACCTGTTCAGTCGTGATGTTTCTCCTCCTCCTTCTCCTCCTCCTCCTCCTCCTCCTCCTCCTCCTCCTCCTCCTCCTCCTCCTCCTCCTCCTCCTCCTCCTCCTCTATTTCTCACGCTTCAAGGCAATTATTTCACATTCATGGGGGAAAGAATTTGTTGTTGGCACCGCAGAGGAGGAGGAAGAGGAAGAGGGGGAGGAGAAGGAGAAGGAGGAGGAGGAGGAGAAGGGGGAGGAGGAGGAGGAGCAGGAAGAAGAAGAAGAAGAAGAAGAGGAAGAGGAGGAGGAAGAGAGGAACTGATTTGGGTGAATGTGTTTATTTGAATCTATTTTTTTGTTTTCTCTCTGTTTTCTATCCAAACTCATCTCTTTGTTTTATTTTTGTTTTTCTTTGTTGTTGAAATTTATGTTATTTGTTTTTTACTTCTTCTAAATCTTGTTGTTGTTGTTGTTGTTTGGGTTTTTCTCATTGTTGTTGTTGTTGTGTTTGTTGTTGTTTTGGTTCTTCTTCTTCTTCTTCTTCTTCTTCCATCATCTTCCATCTTCTTCTTCTTCCATCATCTTCCATCCATCATCTTCCATCCATCATCTTCCATCATTTTCCATCATCATATTCCATCATCCATCATCTATCATCCATCATCATCTTCCATCATCCATCATCATCTTCCATCATCCATCATCCATCATCCATCATCATCTTCCATCATCCATCATCATAATCCATCATCCATCATCCATCATCATCATCCATCATCCATCATCCATCATCATCTTCCATCATCCATCATCATAATCCATCATCCATCATCCATCATCATCTTCCATCATCCATCATTCATCATCATCTTCCAACATCCATCATCATCATCCATCATCCATCATCCATTATAATCTTCCATCATCCATCATCCATCATCCATCATCATCTTTCATCATCCATCATCGTCTTCCATCATCATCTTCCATCATCCATCATCATCTTCCATCATCCATCATCCATCATCATCTTCCATCATCCATCATCCATTATCCATCATCATCTTCCATCATCCATCATCATATTCCATCAGCGGCGGCAGCGGCAGCGACAGCGATAGCAGCAGCAACTGATGATGATGATGA
>JAXIVD010000384.1:30000-32500 GCA_036785275.1 Cancer borealis
GCTGCTGCTGCTGCTGATGATGATGATGATGATGATGATGATGATAATGCTGCTGCTGCTGCTGTAGCTGTTGCTGCAGCTGCTGCTGATGCTGATGATGATGATGATAATGTTGATGCTGCTGCTGCTCCTGCTGCTGCTGCTGCTGCTGCTGCTGCTGTTGATGATGATGATGATGATGATAATGCTGCTGCTGCTGCTGCTGATGATGATGATGATAATGCTGCTGCTGCTGATAATGCTGCTGCTGCTGCTGATGATGATGATGATGATGATAATTCTGCTGCTGATGATGATGATGATGATAATGCTGCTGCTGCTGCTGCTGCTGCTGCTGCTGTTGTTGCTGCTTCTGCTGCTGCTGCTGCTGATAATGCTGCTGCTGCTGCTGCTGCTGCTACTGCTGTTGCTGCTGCTGCTGATGATAATGATGATGATAATGCTGCTGCTGCTGCTGCTGCTGCTGCTGCTGGTGCTGCTGCTGCTGATAATGCTGCTGCTGCTGATAATGCTTCTGCTGCTGATAATGCTACTGCTGCTGATAATGCTGCTGCTGCTGCTGCTGCTGATAATGGTGCTGGTGATGATGATGATGATGATAATGCTGCTGCTGCTGCTGCTGCTGCTGCTGCTGCTGCTGCTGATAATGCTGCTGCTGCTGCTGCTGCTGATAATGCTGCTGTTGCTGCTGCTACTAATAATGTTGCTGCTGCTGCTGATAATGCTGCTGCTGATAATGCTGCTGCTGCTGCTGCAGGGAATAAAGTTACTGGTGCTCATCGGAGCAACACTTCATCATTCAAGGCAGCACCGAGATTAATTGATGTTTTTGTTGGGAGAGTAGACAATAGTGTGACTGAAGAGTTTTTAAAGGAATATATTATGGATACTTTTGGCATATCAATGGTTTTAGTAAATAATTTGATTATAAAAACAAGTGAACATAAGGTATTTAAAGTAACGCTTAAGTTTTCAGAGAGAAACAAGTTGTTTGATGCAGATCTTTGGCCAGAGGATATTGTGGTAGACAAGTTTTACAATAGATCTAGAAGGCAAGCTCCTGTTGATAATACTGCTGCTAATTAGTTTTATTTCTTACCCCTTTTTATCATTATGGATTGTAATTTAAAGCTTTTTACATTTAATTGTTGCTCGCTGAGAAAAATATTGATCCAATTAGGAATTTAACATCTTTAGGCTACGATTTTGTCTTTTTGCAAGAGACATTTTTAACAGATGAGAAACTTGGTGTTTTGAATTTTATAGATGAAAATTACGAGTGTATTGGTGTTGGAGCCACCTTCTCTGACAAGGTATTGACTAGTTCAGGAGGCAGACCAGAAGGAGATTTGGCTATACTATGGAGGACAATGGATGCACAATACTATGGATGCACAATTTTTCTACCTTGTCTGTACATGATTGTTATAGGACAGGCTGTCGAGATCCAAGACATGTGAATGAGATTGATGAGCTGTATGAAGACCTTGTAAACACAGTTCAAAGTTCTTGTCAGAATTACATGAAAAAGTATGTAAAGAAGAACAAATTGCATGTTATACCAGGGTGGAACAGAAGTGTGAAAGACAAACACAAAGTTGCGAGAGAAAAGTACCTTAGTTGGGTAAATCATGGCAAGTTACGAGATACAAGTTTACATGAAGAAATGCTGGCCAGTAGAAGAGAATTTAAGAGTGTTCTTCGGGAATGTAAAAGGAATGAACATAAGGAAGCTTGTAATTCTATTGTAAATAAATTTCAATGTAAAAATAAGACCAGTTTCTGGAGAGATGTAAAGAAAAGTAGAGGTGTCAACAAGGTATCAAATGTTGTTGATGGCAAAAGTGGTGATATGAATATAGCACATGTTTTTTATACTAAGTTTTTACTTGATCAGCCTGAGTGTGATTCAAATGATGAAGTTGATATGTGTAATGAATTAAAAAGGGTTTGGTCACAAAGCAGAAAAATGTGTCTACGTGTATCCAATGTAACGTTAAGAAAACTTATATCTCGACTTAATGCAGGTCAGGGTCATGATCAGATTCATTCAATATTTCTTAAAAATGCTTCTGACCAATTTTTATGCAATCTTGCTCATTTCTATAATATGTGTTTTGTTCATTGCTATCTACCTATAAGTTTGTTAAAGGGTACTATTACTCCTGTTTTAAAGGATGCAAAGAAAAATGTAACAGAGTCTTCTAACTATAGACCCGTAATGCAGTCATCATGCCTTCTCAAGATCTTTGAATTACATGTTTTAGATGTTTTAAGTGAAAAATTGGTTTTGAATTTTAGACAATTTGGTTTTAGAGCAGGTTCATCTACCACAGATGCTTGCTTTGTTTTAAAAGAAGTTATGTTTAGATATTCAAAGCGAAAAATATCGGGGTTGGCAACTTTTATTGACTTGAGTAAAGCTTTTGATAGAGTTGATCATTTCTTACTTTGCAAAAAAATGTTAAGGAGCTCCATTCCTGTGGATGTTGTATTACTG
>JAXIVD010000384.1:50000-57500 GCA_036785275.1 Cancer borealis
AGCATTAGCAGCAGCAGCAGCATTAGCAGCAGCAGCAGCATTATCACCAGCAATAGCATTAGCAGCAAAAGCAACATTAGCAGCAGCAGCAGCATTAGCAGCAGCAGCAGCATTAGCACCAGCAGCAGCATTAGCAGCAGCAGCAGCATTAGCAGCAGCAGCAGCATTAGCAACAGCAGGAACATTAGCAGCAGCAGCAGCATTAGCAACATTAGCTGCATTAGCAGCAGCAGCAGCATTAGCAGCAGCAGTAGCATTAGCAGCAGCAGCAGCAGCATTAGCAGCAGCAGCATTAGCAGCAGCAGCATTAGCAGCAGCAGCATTAGCAGCTGCAGCATTAGCATCAGCAGCATTAGCAGCAGCAGCATTAGCAGCATTATCAGCAGCAGCAGCAGCAGCAGCAGCAGCAGCAGCAGGATTATCATCATCATCATCATCATCAGCAGCAGCAGCAGCAGCAGCATTAGCAGCAGCAGCAGCTTTCTTTCTTTCTTTCTTCCTTTATTTCACAATAGCGAGTATACATTGTCGCATTGCATATAGTGACAAAAAAAATAAAATAAAGTGTTATTAAAGTGTGAACAACACTCTAAACGGTATGACAATGATTAAGATAAAAATACTAAAATATACAACGTAAGACATTAAGAAATATGAGAATTATTAAAATAGTTAAATTATGTACATGAAAAAAAAAATCACTTAAAAAGTAGACTAAAATCCATAATATAAACAAGGAGACCTTCTTCTTTCATGATTCTGTATGAAACGTATTCTTGATTTTATAATATCTAAACTTTCCTGAAAAACATTTACATTATATTCATTTTTGAAATAGTTAAAAAGATATAACATTGCAAGTCCATCCTTAATGTGAGGAACATTTAGCCTTAGAATAGGATGACATGACCTTAATAATCTTTTACAATATCTGGCTTGTACAAAGGCTGCGTGATGCTTAAATAACAACTGGTCACACCGGGCTGCCGTGATATGGTTACTTGCAAATACAGGAACACCACAGATTCTTTTTAGTGCCTTACTGAATGCTATATCAAGTGTTTTAAATATTTTTGAATTACAAACAGTGTGATGGTTCCATAAAGGAATCCCATAATCAGGAAGGCAAAATGACTTAAAAAGAAATAAAAGAGTTTGTTTATCAACAAATGCAAAGTCCCTAAAAATACTATTAGAGGAAGCATAAAAATTTTGAAGTCTAAAAGCAATATCTTCAGTGTCTTTGAAATTAAAAGTAACTTTGTGACCCAGATACTTTATAACCTTGACCACCTGTAACCTTTGCCCATTTAACTCAATATTCTCAGTTAATTCATCCATCTTATTACTAAATATAACACACTTTGTTTTATCCTTATTAATTTTCAAAAAATGTTTATCAATACATGTAGTAAGTTTATCAAACAATATAATCATCTGAGCTTGTGTTTCTGCAAGTAACACCAAGTCATCAGCGTAAGCTATTATGTTACATCTTGAGAAGCCAAAACAACATCCAACATTAATATCTGATATTTCATCAATAATATCATTCAAATAAAGATTGAATAAGAAAGGAGATATAATGCCACCCTGTCTCACACCTTTTTCAATAAAACTAGAATTACTTGTGGAGTTCTTCCAATTAACATTAGCTTGCTGGTTTCTCAGGTAGTGCAAAATCAGTAATACAACATCCACAGGAATGGAGCTCCTTAACATTTTTTTGCAAAGTAAGAAATGATCAACTCTATCAAAAGCTTTACTCAAGTCAATAAAAGTTGCCAACCCCGATCTTTTTCGCTTTGAATATCTAAACATAACTTCTTTTAAAACAAAGCAAGCATCTGTGGTAGGTGAACCTGCTCTAAAACCAAATTGTTTAAAATTCAAAACCAATTTTTCACTTAAAACATCTAAAACATGTAATTCAAAGATCTTGAGAAGGCATGATGACTGCATTACGGGTCTATAGTTAGAAGACTCTGTTACATTTTTCTTTGCATCCTTTAAAACAGGAGTAATAGTACCCTTTAACAAACTTATAGGTAGATAGCAATGAACAAAACACATATTATAGAAATGAGCAAGATTGCATAAAAATTGGTCAGAAGCATTTTTAAGAAATATTGAATGAATCTGATCATGACCCTGACCTGCATTAAGTCGAGATATAAGTTTTCTTAACGTTACATTGGATACACGTAGACACATTTTTCTGCTTTGTGACCAAACCCTTTTTAATTCATTACACATATCAGCTTCATCATTTGAATCACACTCAGGCTGATCAAGTAAAAACTTAGTATAAAAAACATGTGCTATATTCATATCACCACTTTTGCCATCAATAACATTTGATACCTTGTTGACACCTCTACTTTTCTTTACATCTCTCCAGAAACTGGTCTTATTTTTACATTGAAATTTATTTACAATAGAATTACAAGCTTCCTTATGTTCATTCCTTTTACATTCCCGAAGAACACTCTTAAATTCTCTTCTACTGGCCAGCAGCAGCAGCATTAGCAGCAGCAGCAGCAGCAGCAGCAGTATTAGCAGCAGCAGCAGCAGCAGCAGCATTAGCAGCAGCAGCAGCAGCAGTAGCAGCATTAGCAGCAGCAGCATTAGCAGCAGCAGCATTAGCAGCAGCAGCAGCAGCAGCAGCATTAGCAGCAGCAGCAGCAGCAGCAGCATTAGCAGCAGCAGCAGCAGCAGCAGCATTAGCAGCAGCAGCAGCAGCAGCAGCATTAGCAGCAGCAGCAGCAGCAGCAGCAGCAGCATTAGCAGCAGCAGCAGCAGCAGCAGCATTAGCATTAGCAGCAGCAGCAGCAGCAATAGCAGCAGCAGCAGCAGCAGCAGCATTAGCAGCAGCAGCAGCAGCAGCAGCATTAGCAGCCCCAGTGGTGAAATTGACATCACTGCGAGGTCACTGTTAGCTCATACTTGTGAGCCTGTGACATCACACTTGTGAGCCTGATGTGAGCTCACCATGACCTCAAATTGAAGCCTCACCACAAGTTCACAGTGACATCATATTTGTGACATCACTGTATGATGTCACTGTGAGCTTGTGGTGAGGCTTCAATTTGAGGTCATGGTGAGCTCACATCAGGCTCACAAGTGTGATGTCACAGGCTCACAAGTGTGAGCTCAGTGATCTCGTTGTGATGTCAATTTCACCACTATTAGTGATGAAATGGACATTTTTCAGTTTATAAAATTAAATTTAAGCTAAAATTCATGTAGATAAAAAATGCAGGCTCATTACAGACAGCTAAATACTGTAAATCTGGAATCCCATATTGTTCATGAAATATATCCAGAAATTCTACTGCAGAGAAATTTACTTGCTACTGACATTCCTGTTTAGAATAGAATAGCGTACGTAGTACAATCAGCAAGTATAGTACTATTTCATATTATACACAATAGTGGTATTAGATTATGTAGCTGTTGTTAGTAACAATTACTTTTTAGTGTTATTTGTTGAGACTACCATCAATACATACATAGCTACATATATTGCATATATGTATGTACCACGCATGATTTGAAAACTCACCAATGTAGTACTAAAACATCATGCAGACTAACAGATCATGCGGACTTTAAAGTTAGAAAGTAGCCGGACTAGACTGCAAATATCAATGATACTTACTCACGAGGAATGCATTAGTTGCACAATAACTGCTGTGTTTGTCTGGTCCTTGTCAAACAAAGAAAGAGGAATGAATATGGCATAGCTGTCAAGGTCAGAAAAGCCACAATGCTTCATATCTGAATTTGTTTTCTTAATTTTATGTATTCCTAGTATCCTCGAGTCACAAGGTGAGGAGTAAAACTTTTTTGTTCCTTTGTACACCTCACACAGTACTTGCTGACTTGACTGTTTTACTTCATGCACGCTACAAAACTTTCCAGTTTTCATTTTGTAACAGAAGCCTCTTTTTGGAAGGATTTGGGGGTTTTCCAGACTGCTTGTAAGAGGTACAGTTTGCTCCATTTCAGCCAGTCTGTGAGCTACTTGAACTATAGGGTTGCTTGTTCCTCTAATACACCTTTTGATTTTGGACATATTATTTTCAAAAACGTAAACTGTGCAGTTTTCTAAGCATTTGTACCTTTCTGCAATATCAGCAATGTGGCACAAGCAATGTACATTATACGTAATGAACTTATCTCCATATATTTTCCTTGCAGTTTCAATGAATTGCAGCAAAAGTTTGTGTGCATTTACTTTATGCTCAGCAACAAGCTTTGTATTATAAAGTATACACACCGCAACACTGAAGAAGATGAAATGCTGATACATATCACTGTTTAAGATGTACTTTAACACAATAGGTCCTGTATACATGAGGAAAGTTCTAAATTCTGTTGCCTTCCACATCTTAACTTCCTCCAACCCTCTGGGTTTCCTGTTGAATGTTGGTGGCAGAAATGTTCTCATGGAACGCAGGTATGTACTAATAATATTTATCTGTCCCGCTGACAATCTTGTTTTAAGAGGTCCTTCTGTCCACATTAATATAAGTTTTCTTGTTATCCCAAGATCAATGGTGTGCATAGGATCTATGGGAAAATTTTGGATCATATCAATGTCCAATTTCTCCAATGGGCTGTAGCATTTGTGATGCTTGGGATTCTGTCTTTTTCGAAAGCTTGTTTCTGTTCTCTGATTTCCAACGTACAAAAACATCATCCTTCCATCATAGTCTCCACGAACATCACAGTGATCACACCCGTACCTCCCATTGAACTGCACAGTTCCTTTCACCAAGGCCTTTGCTGGGGCATCACATACAAAATGACTGAGCACCACTGGTGATCCTTAATAATCACACCTCTTTCGAGAAGACATTTTAGTTCATCTACAAAATCCTGCAAAAAATCCAAGTCTTGTGGTTTGTGCTTGGCATAATACAGAGCAACTATGAATGGTTTCAGTGATTGAATATTACTGATGGCACACTGGATGGGCCAGAGAGATGTACTTTTTGACTTGAATAGTGGTAGGCCATCAATATTAACAGCAAGCTCAACTACACTGAGATTTTCACTCACACATGATTTCATGGATTCTAGAGCATTTGTAATCCCATTAACAAGCCCAAGATATATGTATTCACCACCTGATTTGCTCTGTATGTTCACACTGCGAGGTGTCCGAAGGAGTGTAGTAGCTTGTGCGGGAAGAGCCAGGCCGTGCTTTCTCAATATTTTTAACAATTTGGTGACTGTGTTATGGGGTACATTTCCCGACACTGCCCATTCTACAATATCTTGCTTCAAAGTATCATGATCAGTCTCATTTCCACAGCTGCTTTCCTCATCAGAAAAATAAACATTTGACCGTGTTTCACAAACATCAACTGAATTCCAAGCTTCACTATCTGCCCATTGTAAATCATTATCAAATGCACTTTCTTCTCCTGCAGATGCATAAAGGCCAGAACATGATTCATTTCCAGTTTCAAATGACTCTTGTAAACCAGTATCATCAGTAGGGATGATAGCAAAGTTTTCTTGTGCAGCTGCTGCAGCAGCGTCCTGGTCAATAAGCATTGTCTGTATATGTTTCAATAATTTTTTTGTACTTCGACGTGCATGTTGTCGGGTTGTTTTCCTCTATTTTGCAAAGAAAAAAAAACTGTATTTAGTGAATCATGCACTGAGAAAAAGTTCATGCATTCAATGTGCTGGACAGAGAACTTGATAATTATAAATCACTGGAGTCTGTTACTAAATTTGTATAGCTTACATGTATCAGGCATAACCCCTCTCCCTTCCAAGAAAAATGTCCTAGGCCTAGACCTGTAAATTAGTAATATGACTGTGTGTGTGTGTGTGTGTGTGCATACATAAATGAATGTGCGTATAAACAATCCCCCTTAAGGCTCGTTCACACTTACACGACTTTTGGCTACAAAATCCCAGACTTTTGAGTTCTCAAAAATTTAAGGCGGACGATGCCCCGCCTTTGTGTGTGTGTGTGTGTGTGTGTGTGTGTGTGTGTGTGTGTGTGTGTGTGTGTGTGAGTTTGTTTGTGTGTGTGAGTTTGTGTTTGTGTGTGTGTTTGTGTGTGTGTGTGTGTGTGTGTGTGTGTGTGTGTGTGTGTGTGTGTGTGTGTGTGTGTGTGTGTGTGTGTGTGTGTGTGTGTCAATACCTAATGAAAACATATAACTATATATATACTTATCGTATTAAAATTTTGATCTCTCTCTCTCTCTCTGGAGGGAGGTAAGAAGGAGGAAGGAGTCTATCACACACACACACACACACACACACACACACACACACACACACACACACACACACACACACACACACACACACACACACACACACACACACACACACACACACACACACACACACACACACACACACACACACACACACACACACACACACACACACACACACACACACACACACACACACACAGTTTAGAACCTTCTTTACTGTTCTTGATCTCTATATTAGTTGAAAATAGACCGATTTTCCAGATAACTCCGAGAATGATCAATTTTTATAAACACTGCAAAGCTCACAACAGTATATGCCCAAAGACAGCAGCGGAAATGGAACTGATGCCTCATTATGTTGTTATGGTTGTCACTCTCTCTCTCTCTCTCTCTCTCTCTCTCTCTCTCTCTCTCTCTCTCTCTCTCTCTCTCTCTCTCTCTCTCTCTCTCTCTCTCTCTCTCTCTCTTTCTCTCTCTCTGGTTATAAATGAAAACTTTAATAATAAGAGAGAAAGAGAGAAAGAGACAGACAGACAGACGTGACGTGTGTGTGTGAGGAATACCATCAGGTGACAGACAGCAGAGACTTATCGGGTCATCAGACACTTGACCTGACTCGTCCTACCAAGCCATAACTAATGCTAGGACGATATCGATATAAATGTGAAGTACTACATACTGTACATAGTGTACTTAACACATCTGTGAAGATTTCAGGGGGTGCTCGTTAATATAATCAAATATAGGCCATAATGTGGTAATCCAGAAAGAAAACTAGGGTGAAATGCCTAACAAATGATTGGCCAGAAGCTACCGTCTAGTAACACTGACATCCCACATCATCAAATTAATAATAATTGAACGGATTTTCAGGAAAAAAGGCTAATTGAACAGAACATTTTTAGGGGATTTAGGGGGCCACAGAAAAGTGTTTGGGATTTAGGAGGCCACAGAATATATGTGCAATTAATAGACACTGATATTTTTATGAAAGGTATTATAATATTGAAGTACTTATTTTCTACGAACAATGTCAGGGGGGCCACAGAAAATTAAAAATCCCAAGGGGGACCATGAACGGTATTATTTTACATCTTCACCATAACGGTCTAGAGAATTCAGGATTATAGTTTATCATTAATTGATGCATTTTGAAAAGGTTTTCTTTATTACATTTTCGTCACAAATGCTAGTGTGACGGCGCCTTAATTAGTAAGATAGTCAATGTTTTCTGTGAGACCTCTTCAAA
>JAXIVD010000384.1:92500-95000 GCA_036785275.1 Cancer borealis
CTCTATCAAAAGCTTTACTCAAGTCAATAAAAGTTGCCAACCCCGATCTTTTTCGCTTTGAATATCTAAACATAACTTCTTTTAAAACAAAGCAAGCATCTGTGGTAGATGAACCTGCTCTAAAACCAAATTGTCTAAAATTCAAAACCAATTTTTCACTTAAAACATCTAAAACATGTAATTCAAAGATCTTGAGAAGGCATGATGACTGCATTACGGGTCTATAGTTAGAAGACTCTGTTACATTTTTCTTTGCATCCTTTAAAACAGGAGTAATAGTACCCTTTAACAAACTTATAGGTAGATAGCAATGAACAAAACACATATTATAGAAATGAGCAAGATTGCATAAAAATTGGTCAGAAGCATTTTTAAGAAATATTGAATGAATCTGATCATGACCCTGACCTGCATTAAGTCGAGATATAAGTTTTCTTAACGTTACATTGGATACACGTAGACACATTTTTCTGCTTTGTGACCAAACCCTTTTTAATTCATTACACATATCAACTTCATCATTTGAATCACACTCAGGCTGATCAAGTAAAAACTTAGTATAAAAAACATGTGCTATATTCATATCACCACTTTTGCCATCAACAACATTTGATACCTTGTTGACACCTCTACTTTTCTTTACATCTCTCCAGAAACTGGTCTTATTTTTACATTGAAATTTATTTACAATAGAATTACAAGCTTCCTTATGTTCATTCTTTTTACATTCCCGAAGAACACTCTTAAATTCTCTTCTACTGGCCAGCATTTCTTCATGTAAACTTGTATCTCGTAACTTGCCATGATTTACCCAACTAAGGTACTTTTCTCTCGCAACTTTGTGTTTGTCTTTCACACTTCTGTTCCACCCTGGTATAACATGCAATTTGTTCTTCTTTACATACTTTTTCATGTAATTCTGACAAGAACTTTGAACAGTGTTTCCAAGGTTTTCATACAGCTCATCAATCTCACTCACATGTCTTGGATCTCGACAGCCTGTCCTATAACAATCATGTACAGACAAGGTAGAAAAATTGTGCAATTGTGCATCAACTGCATTATTAATGTCTAGTATTTCATCACTTTTCATATTATTCCACGTAACATAAAAACAGTCGCTGACAATGGGTGACGCCTGTGGAGGAAGAACATTCAAGCTTCCACTAAAACATAAGGTTGATTCAAGTGGTAAATGATCTGAACCATAGATATTCTAAAGAACATTAATATTATCAACCTTTATACCATCATGTACTGTACTGACAACATGATCAAGCCATTTAGCTACAGAGTTATCATCTAACTCATTAACATCAAAGCACTTAAGGTCATTTTTCCTCATAAATTCTGAAAGATATTGCCATGCTCTACCATAAAAAGGGTCTGCATTAAAATCCCCAATCAAATATACACAGTCATATTCCTGATTTTCAAAGAAATATTCAAAGTTTGACAAAGATTCCAAGTAATTGTTCAACGTAGTAGCCTCCCAATTAATGCTATTCAGATACACATTAATAAAAACTACATTATAACCAAAAATATTACAATTAAAAACTATAAAATTCTTTTCTAAAACTACTTTATTAATTTTCAGAGATAAACTTTTCCTCCATAGTATAGCCAAACCTCCTTCTGGTCTGCCTCCTGAACTAGTCAATACCTTGTCAGAGAAGGTGGCTCCAACACCAATACACTCGTAATTTTCATCTATAAAATTTAAAACACCAAGTTTCTCATCTGTTAAAAATGTCTCTTGCAAAAAGACAAAATCGTAGCCTAAAGATGTTAAATTCCTAATTGGATCAATATTTTTTCTCAGCGAGCAACAATTAAATGTACAAAGCTTTAAATTACAATCCATAATGATAAAAAGGGGTAAGAAATAAAATTAATTAGCAGCAGTATTATCAACAGGAGCTTGCCTTCTAGATCTATTGTAAAACTTGTCTACCACAATATCCTCTGGCCAAAGATCTGCATCAAACAACTTGTTTCTCTCTGAAAACTTAAGCGTTACTTTAAATACCTTATGTTCACTTGTTTTTATAATCAAATTATTTACTAAAACCATTGATATGCCAAAAGTATCCATAATATATTCCTTTAAAACCTCTTCAGTCACACTATTGTCTACTCTCCCAACAAACACATCAATTAATCTCGGTGCTGCCTTGAATGATGAAGTGTTGCTCCGATGAGCACCAGTAACTTTATTCCCTGCAGCAGCAGCAGCAGCATTATCAGCAGCAGCATTATCAGCAGCACCAGCAGCATTATTAGTAGCAGCAGCAACAGCAGCATTATCAGCAGCAGCAGCAGCAGCAGCATTATCAGCAGCAGCAGCAGCAGCAGCAGCAGCAGCATTATCATCATCATCATCATCATCAGCAGCAGCAGCAGCATTATCAGCAGCAGCAGCAGCAGCAGCAGCAGCAGCAGCAGCAGCATTATCAGCAGCAGCAGCAGCAGCAGCAGCAGCAGCAGCAGCAGCAGC
>JAXIVD010000384.1:105000-112500 GCA_036785275.1 Cancer borealis
GGAGAAGGAGGAGGAGAAACATCACGACTGAACAGGTGGCGGTCTGAGGGACCGACTCTCTAATATAAACACTGGTTTTTGCATGGAATAAGGCATGAGCGAATAGGATAGAAGGAATAAAAGTAAGAACAAGAAACAGTGCACGGATTGTCAAGAGTTCACCTGGATAGGAAGTGACCAGGAGAAGTGTGAACGGTGTGGAAAGCCGACGCCTGTAGGAGCGGTAGTGAACATGGAGGACAAGGATGAGGACCAACAACAAGACGGACCATGGGTAAAGAAGACAACAACTGCTCCAAATGTAAGGTACCATTTAAGCAAAGTGACAATGCTGTAGAATGTGACCACTGCAAGAAATGGTTTCACTGTGGTAGTGGCAAGTGCAGTATCAAGTTGTTCAATGTGTTGAAGGATGAAGAGGACGTGCTGTGGTTCTGCTATGGTTGCAAGGCAGGAGTGTTGAGCGGCTGTGAGGAGGTTAAGAAACTGAGAGAAGAGAATAAGAAGATAAGGCAGGAACTAAGGGAGTTCAGAGAGCAGAATAAAGAGTTAGCTGATAATGTCAAGCAAATTAAGGAAAAATGGAATGCACAGGAAAAGGTGATTGTGGATAAGACTGTTCAAGAATCAGTGAAGAAAGTAGAAGAGGTTATTCAAGAAAATAACAGAAGAATGATAGAGAAAGAGGATAGAGAGAAAAGAAGGAATAACCTCATAGTATTCAACCTACCAGAGTCAAACAAAAACCAAGGACAGGAAAGGGTTAAGGAAGACGCAGACAGGTGTGAAAATGTTTTTGGAAACATCCTAGCAGTAGAAGAGTATAGCTTTGATAAAATCATCAGGCTGGGAAAGAAACAGGATGGAAAGACCAGGCCAACACTAGTAAGAATGACAGAGGAACATTCAAAATGGAGTGTGATCTCGAGGGCAAAACAACTGAGGCAGGCAGAGGATGAAATAATCAAAAATCTTGTCATAGTACCAGACCTAACCGAGCAACAAAGAGCAGAGGAAGCCAAATTGAGATAAGAACTAAAAAGGAGAAGGGAAAGTGGAGAAAGGTGCATTATAAAGAGAGGAAAAATAGTGAACAAAGACAATAATAAGAGATATTGAAATAATGCAAAAAGTAAGGAAAGTGGAGGAGGAGGTGAAAGTGTAGTAAAAATTCAAGTGATAAATGTGCAAAAATTATTGATATAGAGAAGCTACTCGGTGACAATTGTGTGATGTGTCTAACAGAAACACAAGAGAAAATAAAGAAAGTAAAAATTAGTGATAATATTGAAGTGATAGAAAGTATGAGGGAAGTGCAAGACAGAAAAGGTGGAGGAATTATGGTGTTCTACAGGAAAAATAGAAATATTTTGATGCATAAGGAAGAAAATAAGTCGAAAGATTATTTATTCATGAAAGGAAATTTGTTTGGACTAAGTATTGGTATATTAGTAGTGTATTTTTCTGTTCATGATAAAGAGAGGAATAAAAGCCTAAGAAAAGAGATTGAAGAAGCTATAGAAAAGAATTGTGAGGAAAATTTAATGATTTTGGGTGATTTTAATGGTCATGTGGGGTTCAAAGGAAAACAAATAGCAGACGTTAATGGAAAAATGATATTAGATTGGATGGATATGTACAACTTTGTGATGCTCAACGATGACTTCAGATGTAAAGGAGAATTAACGTGGAAAAGAAATGAACAAAAAAGTGTGATAGACTTTGTGTTAGTTAACCAAAAGTTGTATAAAGATTACAGAGAGATGGAAATAGACGAGAAGAAAATGTATTTTGATCTATCAGACCATAACTTGATTGAAGTGACTTTAGAAAGAAAGGATATAAGGACAAAAGCAACAGGAAGAGAGAGATGGGAAACGCATGAATATTACAAAACCGATAAGGACTCGCTAGAAAAATACAGGAAAGATGTGGAGGAGAATTTGGAGTGCAAACAAGATATAAGTATTGAATTGAAAAGCCAAATACAATACTTTTAGATAAGGCAAACAAGAATCTGAAGAGGAAATACAAGAAGATAAAAGGAGAAGGTGAAAACAAGATAGAAGAACAACCCTGGATAACAGAAGATATTAGACAAAGTATAAAACTATGCAAAGACTACAATAGAGCTAAAAGGAACGCCAGTACACTACAAGAAGAGAGACAGACACCTCAACGAGAAATATATTGACGCTAAAATGGAAGCCCAAAGAAAAATCACAGCAGCAATGTATGAACACGAGGAAATCATTACGAGACAAATAAAGAACAACCCTAACAGAAAGAAATTATGGGAACACATTGACAAATTGAGGAAAAAGAACAAAACAAAAGAAGAAGGATTAAAAATCTACAGTGAGGAAGGAATGGAAATACCTAGTAATGAAAAGGAGGAATATATATGAGATGAATGAAAATAAAATAAAGGAGGTGTGGAACACAGAGACAAAGGATGAATACTTACGTTCCAAAGAAAACAGAACAACTAGAAAAGGAGACATAAGAGTAAGAGTAACGGAGGAGGAAGAAACAGAGGAAACCATTATCACGTGTCAAGAAGGAACTGTTGAACACCTGGAGCAACAACCAGGTGAAGGAAAACCAAAGTGGATTCACAAAGAAAAGAAGGGTAGAAAATAATTTAATGATTTTAAAATATTGTATTGATAAATTTTTCAAAGAGAGAAAAACCTTATACGTGACAGCAGTAGATTTTGCAAAGGCATATGGCTCTGTTAGAAGAGATGTTTTGAACTTTAAAAGAATACAGAGTTTTGAACTTTAAAAGAATACAGAGTGCATCCAAGCTTGATAGAACTGATTGCAGATATATATATATACAGACGATAAAACAACAGTAAAAGTTGGAAAAGACGAGGAAATACAAATGAACGTAGCCAGTGGCATTAAACAAGGATGTACAGCCTCCACTACCCTGTTTAAAATTATAACATATATTATTATAGACAAATTGGAAAAGAAGGGAGGGTTCCAGGATGAATTCTTTAAATTAAGTGCATTGTTCTTTGCTGATGACGGCTTGTTAATCTCAAGAACACAGGAGGAAATGGGAGGGATGATAGACACTCTGATAGACCTCAGCCACACAACAGGACTAGAAATAAATAAAAGCAAAAGTAATGTTAAAATTTTTTACAGTAAAACACAAATTGAAGAAATTAAAGGTATAAAAGTAACCAGTGAGATTAAATATTTGGGCATAACTGTAACGAATAAAAGAAATTGTTTTAAAATTCAAAAAGAAAAATCTCTGCAAAAAGCAAAAAAGTTGGCAAATTTAACTTATCCAGTAATATCCCAGAGTTGCAATAAAATTTTAATTGGCAAAACATATTGGAAAAATGTTGTATTACCCTCAGTGCTGTATGGATCAAGTATACTTGGCTACACTAAACAAGAAATAAGCAAATTACAAAGAATAGAAAATGCAGTATACAGAGCTATTTTGGGAGCATCTGGTTATGCACAAACACCAACCCTGAGGAGAGAAATTGGCTCAAGTACCATGGAAACAAGAATCAGGGGTAACCAGTTCAAATATCTTAAGTACATAGAAGAGAATGAGGGTAATGATCTGCTAAAAAGAATAATAGAAGAAAAATTAAACAAACCCAAAGATTACTGGATCCAAACAACAAAAGAATTTATGAAAAATATTAAAGTAAAATATTCAGATTTGAAGGAAATGAAGGTACAAAAGTTAAAAGGAAAAATTAAAGAATGGGATACAGAAAACTGGGAAACAGAAGTGGCAGAAAGATCTAGCTTAAAAATATACAATACATTTAAGAAAGAGATAAGGGAAGGAAAGTTGTATGATAACAAGCCATCATCAATTATATTATATAAGGCAAGGACCAACAACCTTAAGTTAAGTGACAGGAATAGGCACACGAATGGTGACACAAAGTGCATCATGTGCAACAGTGACCTAGAAAATTTAAATCACTTTTTGTTACAGTGCCCAGCTTATGTGAATGAGAGAAAAAAAAAATTGAAAACAGAGAGACTTAACACAGAGTAAGAAGAGGACGTAATTGGAGACTTATTGTTTGAAGAAGAATTTATAGAAAAAACAAAGTCAGTGCTATATGAAATGTGGAAAAAGAGGAAAAAGAAAAGAAAAACTCTTAACACGACAAACTGAAAAACTGAGAAACAGACAACTAACCAGTGAAGATCATCAGGGAAGCGCCGATACAAAGGCCAAACTTCCCGAACGACACCTGATCTGACCTGAGGAGGAGGAGGAGGAGGGGGAGGAGGAAGAGGGGGAATTAGAGGAACAAGAGAAACTGGTGTGAAAGAATTTACTGAATCTTAAATACATGACACAATGAAAAAAAGAAAAAGAAGAAAAAGAAGATGAAGAAAAGAAGAAGAAGAAGAAAAGAAAAAGAAGAAGAAAGAGGTGATGATGATGAAAGTCAACAGCACCACCACCAACAACGAAATAAAATGAGAGAGAGCATGAGGAGAGGAAGGAAAAAAATAAGACGATAAACTATTATCACCACCGACACCGACACTACCACCAACTTTAACACCACCACCACCACCACCACCACCACCACTACTACTACTATTACTATTACAACTATTACAACCATTACTACTGTTGCTGATACTACTTACAATTTAATTTTATTAGTAACGATGAACTTGAAATGCTATGTAACAGTGACACAATGCCTGTAAACTATTCGTATACAAATGAACTTAATCTGATGATATTTAACCTACATGGTCTAGAATAAGATAAGAACAGTAATGACATTGATTCATTGATAACTAACATTAGGAAAATGACATACATTTTCACAACAAATATTTATAGATGTTAAAACATAACTAAGTGAAGCTGATGTATTTTCGGTATTGAGTATGAACATTAGAAGTCTGGGTAATAATCTCCAAATATTAATTGATCACTGTTTAACCGATAATGATAAATGTTATGATATGGGTTTCTCGGAGACTAGACTTAATAACATTGAATCATTGTATGCTTTATAATGCTTTGATATGTACACAATGAACAGAGACAGGAGATGGAGGTGTGTGTTTATATGTATTCAATATTTATAGTTCTTGTGTTGTAATGTAGAATTTTTTTTTTCTTCTGATATATATATATATATATATATATATATATATATATATATATATATATATATATATATATATATATATATATATATATATATATATATATATTTCTATATCAATATTTCTCCTACTGTCTTCTATACAGGGTCTGGCGACAAGCAGGATTTTTTATACTTATTTTTGTTTTTCCTTAGCCAGGACCCTTTTAATGTAAAAAAATAAACATATACCAATTTATTTCCAAGAGAAATATCATATGAAAACTGGATACAAATTCTAAATATTAACGACGCAAATGACGCACTTGATAAATTTTGTATACTCTATAGAGATTATTTTTCATCATGTTTATCTGGGGAAGGGATCACAAATGTCCCCAGGTCAAACTGCTCCTCTGCTGACGACCTCGGGTGTCTTGACACTTCCTCTAACACTTTTATTCGCGATTTCTGCAACATTCGTGGCCTTAGATCTAATTTCCAATCTGTGGAACACCATATCTCCTCCACTAAACCTCATCTTCTCTTCCTAACTGAAACACAGTTGTCTGTGACTACTGACAGCAACCCCTTCTCTGTTCCCTCCTACTTTTTCTATCCTCATTTTCGATCCAAAACTGGCTGTTGCGCATATGTGCGTAACGACATTACTTGCTCTCGTGTCCCCAACCTTGAATCTTCAGAAATTTCTACCATCTGGCTAAGACTTCAATGTCACTCTCTAACTAAATTCATCTGTGCTGTATATCTCTCACCTAATTCCTCTGACTATGTAAAATTCTTTGACTATTTGACTTCCAAAGTGGAGCACATCCTATCTCACTTTCCTAATGCTGAGATCACCCTTTTTGGGGATTTCAATGTTCACCACCAGCTTTGGCTTTCATCTTCTTTCACTGACCAACCTGGTGAACAAACCTTCAACTTTGCTATCCTTTATGACCTAGAGCAGCTAGTGCAGTTCCCTACCCGTATCCCTGATCGCCTTGGAGACACGCCCAACATTCTTGATCTTTTCCAACTTCCAACCCTTTAGCTTACTCTGTTAAACTTTCCTCTCCGTTGGGCTCCTCCGATCACAATCTTATTTCGGTTACCTGCCTATCACTCCAGTGCAGCCTCAGGAATCGCATAAGCAGAGGTGCTTCTGGCATTTCAACTCTGCTAAGTGGGAGGACCTGAAGCAGTACTATTCTGATTTTCCTTGAGATGATTATTGCTTCCATATCAGAGATCCTTCTCTTTGTGCTGAGCGCATAACAGAGGTGATTGTCTCTGGCATGGAGCTATACATTCCTCATAATTTCTCTAATACTAAAGCTAAAAAGCCCTGGTTTGTTCTCGTGCTGTCAATGATTGAGAGGCGGCTCACAAACGATACCGTAGCCATCCATCTGCTGAAACTCATGTCCTATATAGTTCTGCCCGTAAGCATGCCAAATCTATTCTCCAACTTACTAAAAACTCTTTTATTAATAGAAAATGTCAAAGTCTTTCCAACTCTAACTCTTCTCGTGATTTCTGGCATTTAGCCAATAATATCTCTAACAGTTTTACTTCTTCATCTTTCCCTCCTTTACTTCAACCAGATGGCCCCACAGCTGTCTCTTCTTTCTCTAAAGCTGAACTCTTTGCTCAAACCTTTGCTACCAACTCTACTCTGGATGATACTGGGCATATTCCTCATACTCCTCCACCCTCTAACTACTTCATCCCTAAAATTAAAATTCTTTATCATGACGTTTTCCAGGCCCTCTCTGGTCTTGATTCTCGGAAGGCTTACGGTTCTGATAGGTCCTATTGTTCTCAAAAACTGTGCTTCTGAACTCGCTCACTGCCTGGTCAAACTCTTTCGTCTGTGTCTCTCTACTTCTACCTATCCTTCTTCCTGGAAGTTTGCTCACATTCAACCTCTCCCTAAAAAAAGTGACCGCTCCAATCCTTCTAACTACCGCCCTATAGCTTTGATTTCCTGTCTTTCTAAAGCCTTTGAGTCTGTTCTTAACAAGAAGATAATGAGGCATCTATCAGCTCACAACCTTCTCTCTGATTGCCAGTATGGTTTCCGTAAAGGCCGATCTACTGGTGATCTTCTTGCTTTCCTAACTGAATATTGGTCATCCTCTTTTAGGGACTTCGGTGAAACCTTTGCTGTTGGCCTTGACATATCGAAAGCCTTCGATAGAGTCTGGCATAAATCTTTAATTTCTAAACTACCCTCCTACGGATTCTATCCTTCTCTCTGTACCTTCATCTCCAGTTTCCTTTCCGACCGGTCTATTGCTGCTGTAGTGGACGGTCACTGTTCTTCTCCTAAAACTATCAACAGTGGTGTTCCTCAGGGTTCTGTCCTATCAACCACTCTCTT
>JAXIVD010000384.1:117500-124594 GCA_036785275.1 Cancer borealis
TGACCGCACAAGAGGTCTTTTACTTGAGAGAAGGCGCTCTCACACGCCTCACTCCACACCCACTTCTTCCCCTTTTGCAAGAGGTCAGTCAAAGGTGCCAGCAAGGTGGAATACCCTGGCACAAATCGGCGGTAGTAGCCCACTACCCTGAGGAACCTCTGCAGAGCGCGGCGACAGGTCGGTGCGGGGAACCGCCTGATCGCCTCCACTTTGGCTTCGGGAGGAGTGATGTAGCCGTGGCCCACCACATACCCCAAGTACTGGACCCGAGCCTTAACAAAGTCACACTTGTCCAGGTTGACCACCAACCCAGCCTCTTGGAGTCGTGCAAATAGTGCCTCCACATTGTCAAGGTGGTCCGACCAACAGGTGTCATAGATGACCACGTCATCGATGTACACGACGCAGTGCTGGAGTCCATCCACCACCTGGTCCATCAAACGTTGGAAAGTGGCTAGGGCATTTTTAAGTCCATAGGGCATCACCTGGCACTGATAGACTGCCCCATTAGCCACAAAACTAGCTATCTCTTTAGCACGGTCCGTGAGAGGAACCTGCCAGTAGCCCTTCACCAAGTCCACCTTTGAGATAAACGTGGCCCCGCCAATACGGTCCACTGAGTCATCCACCCGGGGCAACGGGTAGGTGTCGGCCTTGGTAAGTGTATTGACCTTCCTAAAGTCAATGCAAAACCTGATCTTACCGTCAGGCTTGGGTTGAAGGGTAACTCCACTGGCTATACGTCCTCTTAATCAGACCGTGCTCCAACATATACTCCAACTCCTTCTCCACCAACTGCTGCTTCTGGGGATTCACTCTATATGGAGCCAGCTTAACTGGAGTGGACTCCCCCACATCAATGTCATGTTGAATCAGGCTTGTTCTGCCTGGGACATTGTCAAAGACAGAAGGGTACCTTCCCAACCGCCGAAGCATCTCCTGCTTCTGCACCTCTCCCAGGTGTTGCAACTTTTCTTCAAGGAGCAGCGCACTGTTCTGCTCCCAATGCTCCGCGGGGATTACAGGTTCTGAACCCATTACCTCGGTGGCCTCCTCTGCACGGCAGAAAAATAAAACTAAAGATGTCTCCTTCTTGGCAGAACTAAAACAACCCTCTGGGTTCTTTCTACGGGAGTAGGGCTTCAACATATTTACATGGCAAAGCTGAGCCCTCTTACGCCGATCAGGAGTGGCCACCAGGTAATCTAAATCCCCCACCTTCTTCTCAACCACATAAGGGCCACAGTAACGGGCCGCAAGCGGCTGTCCTTGTAGAGGAAGCAACACCAACACATCCTCCCCTGGTGCAAAAGTGCGATACTTGGCCTTCTGGTCGTAGTATCCCTTCATCTTCTTCTGGGCAGCTCCGAGATGGTGTTGAGCCAACTCCAGCGCGTTCACCAATCTTTCCCGAGTCCTTAACACGCTCTTCAAGAGCGATTCGGGGCGGTCCGAGTGGGGAGCACACCAGGCTTCCCGTACTAAATCCAACGGACCGCGCACCCGGTGCCCAAACACCAACTGATTGGGGGAAAACCCTAAGGACTCAGTAGGAGCTTCCCTCACAGCAAACAAAACATAGGGCACCGCCTCGTCCCAGTCCTTCTCTCGTTCCAAGCAGAACGCCCGGAGCATAGTTTTGAGCATCTGATGGTGCCGCTCTAATGCTCCCTGCGACTGGGGATGATAAGCACTAGATAGAATGTGCTTAATCCCCCACTCGGTCATAGTGTTTGCGAACAACTTTGAGGTGAAGTTGGTCCCTCGATCAGACTGAATCTCGGGAGGTAGACCAAACTGGGTAAAGAAGTTGAGGAGAGCCTTAAGCACAACTCGTGCGTGGGTACTCCTCACCGGTATAGCTTCTGGGTACCGGGTCATTACATCCATAATGGTCAACAAGTACTTATGACCGGCCTTGGAAGTAGGGAGGGGCCCCACCATGTCAATCAGGATTCGGGTAAAAGGAGGATCCACAGCGGGAATAAGGTGCAAGGGTGCAACAGGAGGGTTTTGGTTGGGTTTGCCCACCATCTGACAGGTGTGACAACTCCTTAGCAACTCTGTAATCTCTCTGGCCATACCAGGCCACCAGAAATTGCCCCGCAGTCGGGCGAGAGTTTTGTGAACCCCGAGGTGTCCAGCCATAGGTCCCTCGTGTGCTAACAGCACCAGGGCCTCCCTCAAATCCTGGGGCACTACCACCTGTAGAACATCACTCCCATCACTCTCCCTCGACCTGCGGTGTAACACCCCCTTCTGCAGCAGGAACTCCTCTATTTCCCTTATCTCCTTTCCCACCTTAGCAAAACAAGAGGCCAATTCTGGGTCCCCTTTCTGTCCCTTGATGAGCAACGCCGGCTCAATACACGTAAGGTTGGACGGGACCACAGAATCTGTCGGCAGGGGCGGTACCGACACTTCCCTGGTTCTGTCCCGGGGCCTGAGGCGTGGTGTGGGCTCATCCACCACTTCCTCATCGGCCAAAATGGGTGGACCCTCCAGGTGGGCCTCACCCGTCAAACAGTCACCAGACAAGGGAACAGCCTGTTCCCTGTCTCCGGTACGCTCCGCAGGGGTGGGAGTCTCCAACTCCCCCGCAGAGTTGGAAGTCTCCCCTCCCTCGGAGGTGACCCCCAACAAACTGTCTGACACACCAGGCTGGGGCCCGGACTGAGTACCGAGACCCACAGCCTCACAACCAGGAAACACCACCGCTTGGGTGCTTCCTCCGAGGTGCCCCGCAGAGTCAGGAATGCCAACACAAGACTCCTCTGTCCTCAACACTCCTTCCTCACCTTCGGCGACAACCTCTGCCGAGTCAGGTGCTTCTATGGGTGGCTCTGCACTGCGGCAGTCAGCCCCCACACCTTGACTCACTGGAGAGCCCGGCTCTAGCTCATCCAGTTGACTAACACTGCTCTCGTTTGACGGTGACCCTGCTATGTCGCAGTCAGCCCCTAGAGTAGCAGCCAGTTCCACCCGTCTAGCCTGAGACCGGGTGACAACCCCAACAACTTCCTCCTCACTGCCCTCCAACACCGGTGACCCTGCCTCTTTGCAGTCGGCCCCAGGAGCGGCAGCTTCTTCCTCACCACTGTTCTCCTCTTCTGGTAGCCCTGCTCTGTCGCAGTCGGCCCCAGGAGCAACAGCCTGCATCACCCTCTCGGTCTGCGACCGGGTGACAACAGCAACAGGGTCGGGCACACTATGCCCCGACACCTCAGAAGCCTCACCTCCCGTAGGGGTGGGCACCCAAACTCTCCCTCCTGCTAGGTCATTCCCTAGCAGGAAATCAACACCTGCCACAGGCAGTTGTTCCGCCACTGCCACTTGAGCCGAAGTGGTGATCAGTGGACACGACAGCTTCACCTCAGCCGTCACAAACTTCTCGACAGCGTTGAGGCCCCTACACAACACTGCCTTTGAAGAAGTCACCTTAGTCCCGGTGACATTTCGGCACACGGACTGTTGTGCGCCAGTGTCTCGCAAGACAGTGACAGGATACTCGCTCCCGTCAATTTCAACAGTGCCCCCACACAGAAATGGGCGACACAAGTCCAGCTCCGAGTCAGCTGGAGTCACAGAAGCAACAACAGGGGGGGAAACAGGTGAAACCGCCTGAATCCCCTCCTCACAATCCAACACAGGCACATCAAAAGCTTTATCTCCTTCGTGAACCTTAGGAGCGAGCAGCCTCTCCTCACGACCCTGGTCAGGCCACACCAGCAAGGCAACTGGTTTCTGGGGTGTCTTGGAGGGGCCCGCTGTCACAAGTTTGGGACATTGAGATCGAAAATGCCCCTTGGCATGGCAGTTATAGCACGTGGGTTGGTTATCGTACTTTGGAGTACTAAAGGTCATCTTTCCTCCTGACCCTCCTTTTGGCCCTGAAGGGGCAGCGGGGCATTGAGACTTAGCAAACCCGCTCTTATTGCCAAAGCTGTGACTGCGGGGAGGGGAACGTGGAGCACCAGAACCAGCACTACCACCGCCCCCTGGCCCTCGTGGTCCTCCCTCTTTGAATCCACCTCCAACACGAGGCTCCGAGCGATGGGCTAACACATGGTCGTCAGCCCAGGTGGCAGCCTCCTTCAGCGTCTTAAAACGCTTCTCCCGCAGGAGAGGCACCAGTTTCTTGTCAGCAGCATTTATAAACTGCTCCATGACCATCAACTTCTCCAGGTCGCGGAGAGTATCCACTCCCTCACTCATGATCCATCTCTTAAATGCCTGCTCTAAATGGCGGGCACACTCGAGGTAAGAATCTCCGGGTCTCTTTTTCCCACCTCGGAACCTTAAGCGATAGGCTTCGGGCCGCAGCTCGTAAGCCCTCAATATATCAGCCTTGAAGTCCTCATAGTTTTCTAGGTCTTCAACCGACATATTGTCGTATGCCTCCAATGCCCTGCCTTTCAGTTTATTGGCCACAAGACCAACCCATCTTCCTTCTGGCCAACCATACTCAGCCGCCTTCTTCTCAAACCTCCTAAACCATTCTGCAACCTTCTGCTCGTCAAAGTCAGGAATGAGCTGCAGACTCCTTACCATCTGGCGCTCAACTGAGTTCTCTCCTTCTCCTCCCTTATGAGTTGAGTTGGCCCCAAGTCTAGATCTTTCCCATTCAAAATCTCTATGCTTCTCCACCTCCAACCTTCTGACTTCTAGATCTAACCTTCTTTCTTCATTCCTCTCTTCAACTTCTAATCTTCTCGCTTCTATCTCCAACCTTCTAGCCTCTCTCCTCTCTTCAGCTTCTAACCTTCTCGCTTCGTTCGCAGCTTCTATCTCCAACCTCTTCAATTCGAGTTGGAATCTCCATTCCTCCGCCATTCCGACAGACTGGAGACAGTCAGCAACACTGGTAGCTGGGCTCACTCTCTTTGAACCCATCACGTTCTCAAAAGAACCAACAGGGCCCGTTATATGCTGCAGGGGCTGTTCAGGCACTTCCTGAGCAAAATTGAATTGTCCTGTGGTACTATGCTCACTAACAGGACTAACAGGCCTTTCTTCACCTAGGCATGGCTGTTCACTAACGCCACGTACAGGGCTGGCTCGGGCCGAGCCATCCTCAAGGGAAGTAATTACATTACGTTTGTCTTCCATCGTTACACTGTGTGTGGGCTCACACTAACAACACTCTAACACTGTTTTTCTACTCACTGTAATTCTTTAGAATCCTGGCGAGGTCGCCAATTTTGTTACGGTCACACCGTAACGGACACGGTTCTTATGCCCTAGTGCCGGGTGTCCACTTATGAATAACCCAGTCACAACCACGTTACGGGCGTGTACGAACTGTAGAGCTGATGTTTATACGTCCTTTTAACCCACCTCAGGACAAGGAAAGTCGACTATCCCGAGGGCCACACGCCGGTGGCTGGACAATAGGCTTTAAACAAGAAGTGCCTGGTTAAGGAACCTATGCACTCTTAGCCCCCAAACACAGCACCTACAGCCACCCCGTCAACGTTAAGAGGTCGCCAGTTCTTTTAACCCCCCAAAGAACAAGGAATCTCCCAGTAGTAACCACCTTCTCCTCCTTACATTCTAAAGAGACTTACAGTGAGCACAAGATTACAGTGCCTAGACAAGGAGCTATCGCTCCAACCATAATACCGCCCACAAGGTGTCTTTCCATCCACTTCTGGTTGAATAATAACTCCTCTCGACTCTAATAACACCCTGCAAGGTAGCCTCCCGTGCGTTATATGAGTCGTACTTAATTAACACTAAGACGGGATTACTCCTCGTCTGGGTTATCGCACAAGAGGCACCAGATGATAGGCTCTCTCTCTCTCAATGAAGACAACGAAGACAACGCCGAAAAAGCAAACAACGCCGACAACGCAGACAACGCCGACAACGCTGACAAACGCAGACAACGCCGAGAAAAACGCAGACAACGCCGAAACTACTTCCCCGAGACTGAACAGTCTGACAAAATTCTAGGTGGAGTTCACCGCTAGCTAGGTGTTAATGATACTGTCACCACACTCGTCTCAGTGCTCTGGCTTGTAACCGTTTCCTCTACAGACAGGGCCTTACTGTCTAGCTACACAAATATACCCCTTATCTAACAGGCCGGTCGAATAACCCACTCCCTTAAATATGAGGAGGTTACAGACAAAATAATGCCAATTTGTGGGGAGCTCAGAGCGCGAGATATTCTTGGTGACGGCTAGCGGGTAACTGAGTCACATGCGCATAACCACGGTCTCTCTAGCCTCCCCAGGGAATGTTGCCAGTTTAAAGCTCCCTACTTTCGGCCACCTTTCTCGGGCCAGTCCATGCTCTATCACAATGAGTAGGCTAGTCAAACTCTTGTCTTCACAAAAACATTGCTCCGCTCTCAAGCAACCTAAAACAATGACAAACATACGAGGGGATGCAGAAAAAATGCTCCACAAGACAGAATACCTTGCAACGCAAAGAAGAAAGAGGAAAAGTCAGGAAAATTAGGAGAATGAGAAGACCCGAAATTAAAGTAAAAGCATTAAGCAAGCCTCGCCTTAATACGCGCTGGCAACTCATCTCTCTCCCTCTGTCCTCCCGCCACGCCCGGCCACGTGACCCCACGCCACGCAATCTCCCACGCCTGCTCCAACCAGCCGCGTGGGTCCCGCAACACCAAAGGCATAACACACAGACATGTCACGTACACACGTCTCTAACACTTCCTGCGTGGTGGGGCCCGCAACAATATATATATAAATATATATATATATATATATATATATATATATATATTTATATTTATATTTATATAATATATATATATATATATATATATATATATATATATATATATATGTATATATATATATATATATATATATATATATATATATATATATATATATATATATATATATATATATATATACATATATATAATATATATATATATATATATTTATAATATAATATATATATATATATATATATATATATAATATATATATATATATATATATATATATATATATATATATATATATATAATATATATAATATATATATATATTATATATATATAATATATATATATATATATATATATATATATATATATATATATATATATATAT
>JAXIVD010000384.1:127294-129794 GCA_036785275.1 Cancer borealis
GTTAATTAATTACGACTCATATAACGCACTGTACGGAGTCCCCTCGCAGGAGGCTACTTTGCAGGGTGTTATTAGAGTCGAGAGGAGTTATTATTCAACCAGAAGTGGGTGGAAAGACACCTTGTGGGCGGTATTCTGCTTGGAGCGATAGCTCCTTGTCTAGGCACTGTAATCTCGTGCTCACTGTAAGTCTCTTTAGAATATAAGGAGGAGAAGATGGTTACATAAGGGAGATTCCTTGTTCTTTGGAGAGTTAAAAGAACTGGCGACGTCTTAACGTTAATGGGGTGGCTGTAGGTGTTGTGTTTGGGGGCTAAGAGTGCATAGGTTCTTTAACCAGGCACTTCTTGCTTAAAGCCTATTGTCCAGCCACCGGCGTGTGGCCCTCGGAGTGACTAGTCCTACGGGATAGTCGACTTTCCTTGTCCTTTGGTGGATTAAAAGGACGTATAAACATCAGCACTATAGTTCGTACACACCCGTAACGTGGATGTGACTGGGTTGGTCATAAGTGGACACCCGGCACTAGGGCATAAGAACCGTGTCCGTTACGGTGTGACCGTAAAAAAGTTGGCGACCTCGCCAGGATTCTAAAGAATAACAGTGAGTAGAAAAACAGCGTTAGTGTGTTGTTAGTGTGAGCCCACACACACTGTAACGATGGAAGACAATCCTACTGTAATTATTTCCCTCGAGGGTGACTCGGCCCGAGCCAGTCCTGTACGTGGCGTTAGTGAACAGCCATGCCTAGGTGAAGATCGGCCCGTTAGTCCTGTTAGTGAGCATATTACTACAGGACGATTACACTTTGCTCAGGAACTGAACAGCCCCTGCAGCATATAATGGGCCGTGTTAGTTCTTGTGAGAACGTGATGGGTTCAAGAAGAATGAGTCCAGCTGCCAGTATTGCTGACTGTCTCCAGTCAGTCGGAATGGCAGAGCAACTGAGATTTCAATTGGAAATGAAGAGGTTGGAGATAGAAGCGAGAAGATTAGAAGTTGAAGGGAGGAATGAAGAAAGAAGGTTAGATCTAGAAGTCAGAAGGTTGCAGGTGGAGAAGCATAGAGATTTTGAATGGGAAAGATCTAGACTTGGGGCCAACTCAACTCATAAGGGAGGAGAAGGAGATAACTCAGTTGAGCGCCAGATGGTAAGGAGTCTGCAGCTCATACCTGACTTTGACGAGCAGAAGGTTGCAGAATGGTTTAGGAGGTTTGAGAAGAAGGCGGCTGAGTTTGGTTGGCCAGTAGGAAGATGGGTTGGTCTTGTGGCCAATAAACTGAAAGGCAGAGCATTGGAGGCCTGCGACAATATGTCGGTGGAAGACCTAGAAAGCTATGAGGACTTCAAGGCTGATATCTTGAGGGCTTACCAGCTGCGGCCCAAAGCCTATCGCTTAAGGCTCCGAGGTGGGAAAAAGAGACCTGGTGACTCTTACCTCGAGTGTGCCCGCCATTTAGAGCAGGCATTTAAGAGATGGATCATGAGTGAGGGAGTGGATACTCTCCGCGACCTGGAGGAGTTGATGGTGATGGAGCAGTTTATAAATGCGGTTGACAAGGAACTGGTGCCTCTCCTGCGGGAGAAGCGTTTTAAGACACTGAAGGAGACTGCCACCTGGGCTGACGACCATGTGTTAGCCCATCGATCGGAGCCTCGTGCTGGAGGTGGATTCAAAGAGGGAGGACCACGAGGGCCAAGGGGCGGTGGTAGTGCTGGTTCTGGTGCTCCACGTTCCCCTCCCCGAAATCACGGCTTTAGCAATAAGAGCGGGTTCTTAAGTCTCAATCCCCCGCTGCCCCTTCAGGGCCAAAAGGAGGATCAGTGTTGGCATTCCTCACTCTGCGGGGCACCTCGGAGGAAGCACCCAAGCGGTGGTGTTTCCTGGTTGTGAGGCTGTGGGTCTCGGTACTCAGTCCGGGCCCCAGCCTGGTGTGTCAGACAGTTTGTTGGGGGTCACCTCCGAGGGAGGGGAGACTTCCAACTCTGCGGGGGAGTTGGAGACTCCCACCCCTGCGGAGTGTACCGGAGACAGGGAACAGGCTGTTCCCTTGTCTGGTGACTGTTTGACGGGTGAGGCCCACCTGGAGGGTCCACCCATTTTGGCCGATGAGGAAGTGGTGGATGAGTCCACACCACGCCTCAGGCCCCGGGGCAGAACCAGGGAAGTATCGGTACCGCCCCTGCCGACAGATCCTGTGGTCCCGTCCAACCTTACTTGTATTGAGCCGGCGTTGCTCATCAAGGGACAGAAAGGAGACCCGGAATTGGCCCCTTGTTTTGCTAAGGTGGGAAGGGAGATAAGGGGAATAGAGGAGTTCCTGCTGCAGAAGGGGGTGTTACACCGCAGGTCGAGGGAGAGTGATGGGAGTGATGTTCTACAGGTGGTAGTGCCCCAGGATTTGAGGGAGGCCCTGGTACTGTTAGCACACGAGGGACCTATGGCTGGACACCTCGGGGTCCACAAAACTCTCGCCCGACTGCGGGGCAATTTCTGGT